>JABUQX010054477.1:50000-57251 GCA_015478945.1 Trachelipus rathkii
TAAAAAATCAATAATAATAATTATAATAATAAAATAAATAATTAATAATAATAATAATAATAATAATATTAATATAAAAATAATAATAATAATAATAATAATAATAATAATAATAATAATAATAATAATAATAATAATAATAATGATAATAATACGGTCAGTCGATCGGTCAGGCGATCAACCTATCGGTCTGTCGGGCCTCGTGGTGATAATAATAATAATAATAATAATAATAATAATAATAATAATAATAATAATAATAATAATAATAATAATAATAATAATAATAATAATAATAATAATAATAGATAATAATACGGAAGAAGCTTTAAGCCTAATCTTCCATATACGGAATGAAAGCTGCAACAAGATCGTAACCCTCATATCGCGTCAATCCTCGGGGGCAGCTACCCATAGAATCAACCATAGCGACTTGAAACTCAACCGTAATCAGTTTAAACATCAAATAACTAGATACAAAGTTCATAACGATGCTTAACTCCTTCATACCGAAAAAATGGTCCACTACGGAGATAGACCAAAGAGCGGGGTTCCGGAGACCCTCCCCGGATGGGGATTGGGGGAAATAGTCCTACCCTGTCGTTCGCCCCGGAAGGCCGAGAGACCCGACTCCGCTATCTCTGCGGGTTACCCTTGGGGGTATTTTAGTTAATATTATATATATATATATATATATATATAATATTTAATATATTAATATATATATATATATTTATATATATTATATATACATATATATTATATATATATATATATATATATATAAACTAAACTTAAAATAACAAACCCTAAATAGAAAGTCTATTTATGGTCCATAGAGATACCCTTTACTATTTTTTTGGGGGGTAACGAGTACCGTATAAAAGGTCTCTAAATGGACTGTCTCCATATATATATATATATATAATATATATATATATAATATATATATATATATATATTTATATATAATAAATATATAATATATATATAATATATATAATATGTATGAATGATGCAGGTAACATCCGGATCCGCATCCGCGGGAGCATCCGCACATTATTAAAAGATCCACATCCGCATCCGCATCCGCGCTGTGCCCTGCGGATGTTGCGCGGATGTTTATTGTCGAGATTGATAAAGAATTTTATAATAAAAATACTTAAGATGAATTTGAAAAAATTAAAATAAAAATGTAAATGAGCTGAAGGCAATTCAAAAACGGCTATGATATTCCATATCTTAAATGTTATCAAAGACATTCCAACTCGTCTGGAATAGTACACCTCATATGATGGAAAGAAGTATTGCCCAAAGAACTTCTTGCTTCGTAACGCCAGTTCGTATTCCAAAGTTACCAATCTTATTAATTTGGAAAATGACATCATATCACCCTGCATTAAGCTATTTTAAACCGATTTGAAGAAAACTACCAAAAAAATCAGCGCCTCTTCAGCTTCGTCTTCTTATGTAATACCGATTAATCTCAACCTCTAAGGAAAGCATTTTTGAAAACATCTTCAAATGAAAATGATGACGGTTTTAAAAAGAATGAAAGATGTAATTAAAACTAGAGGTAGAAAAACGCTTTGGTTTCTGTGGAAATTAATGACTTCATACTATTGCAACTTACTTAATTGTCCCGTTATTAAAGCAAGTTTTTTGTAACAATATTAAAACGAGTTAACTCGTTACTTTGTGTGTTGCCAGTTGAAAAAACTTCATCCGAACAGTCATTATTCGCCACCCATTAAAGGGAAAAAAACAAAATCACAGAACCAACACCGTCTAACAAGCAAAATCAATATCGATCAACTGGAAGAATTTCTACAGTCCAGTTAGTGATGAAAGAAACACACGCATACCAAAAGATGTAGTGCAAATGAATGAAGATTAAAACTATCACCAAGAAAAACGATTAGATTCAAATCATACGATGATCCAATCAGTTGGTGTTAAAGTTAAGCAAAATGTTTACCCACGCTGTGAGTAAACTTGCAAGGAAAACGTCAATCCGAACAGTCTATTAATTAGCATCCATTAAAAGGAAAAAAATGAAATATACAGAAACCAACATCTTCTACAAGTAAATTTCAATAACAGATCACTGGAAGAATTTCTACAGTCCAGTAGTGATGAAGAAACACACGCATTACCAAAAGATGCAGTTCAAATGATTGAAAATTATCACCAAGAAAAACGACTAGATACAAATAAAATAAATCTCCTATCAGTTGGTGGAGTGTTAATTAAGCAAAATGGAAAATGTTTACCTCACGCTTAAGTAAACTTGCAAGAAATACCTGGCCTGTCCTCCAACTAGTGTGTCGCAAGTGAGAGAGTATTTAGGCAAAATGCTGGGCTAATTATGAGTGAAAGGAGAAAAAGGAACTCTCAGCAGAAAAGGCAGAAAAGGCAGAAAATTGATGCTCTCAAAGCACAAACCTTCCCATATTTGATTCAATACAGTGCCAAAAAGTATATAATCCCATGTATAAAATCTACTTTCATTAAGGCGGGGTTAGAGAAGAGAAGGTTGATGGGGTCCATTTTGAGTTGGGTCCCCGTCCCGCACCCTGGTAAGAATTATATTAATAAATTGTGGCTAAAACTCGATATTATATATAATATATATAATATATTATATATATATATACCATATAATATATTATATATATAATATATATAATATATATATATATATATAATATATATATATTATATTATTATTAAACATCCGCATCCGCATCCGCGGATGTTAAAATCAAACATCCGCATCCGCATCCGCATACGCGGATGCGAAAAAAATTGACAGCTGCACATCACTAATATAGTATATAATATATATTATATATATATATATATATAGAATTATAATTTTTTAATTTTATATTAATTTATTAATTTATTAAATTTATTATAATAATATTATTAATATATATATATATATATATATATAGTTGATGGGGTGGGTGTATATATATATATATATATATATAATAATATATATATTATATATATAAATATTAATATATAAGCCAGCTTAAGTATAATCCTCATATATATCTTAAAAAAACTATTAAGCTACAGTAAAACTGAAATACATTGGTGGAATGCGTCCAATTCTAGTACGTAAAATGTAAAAAAAAAAAAAAAAAAAAAAAAAAAAAAAAAAAAAAAAAAAAAAAAAAAAAAAAAAATCTCAAAAACTACATAGCTACAGCGAAAAAGGAATACATTTGGAATCCTGGTAAAATTCACATAGGTAAAAGCTTTATAGGCAATGTAGGGGGCTCGAGCGACGGGGAACACAGGGGGGGACGTATTTCCATACCCCGTAAAGGTAGCGGACCGACCGGGCACCGGCCCCCGCAGCCCATTTTAGACCCCGGCCCCGGCCCGCCCCGGCCAAAGAGTGCAGGGAAAAACCGGGGTTTTCTACCGGGCTTAACTTAAGATTTTACACTAAATAATAGAGGGTTAATCAAACAAAATAAAAAAATTATATTTATTCCATTACTCCTTTGTTATAAAATTGATGCAAAATATATAAACAACCTTAAATTATAATCAATATTTTTTGTATTTACTATGATGATGCAAATTGAAATTTGATGCGAAGAAATACTATAAACAAACCTAAATTATAATCAATATTTTTTTCGTATTTACTATGATGTCAAATTAAGAATTGAGGCCAAGTATAATTTTCTCCGAGTTTTTAAACATAAAAAAATATTCGAAATGTATATATTCAAACGAAATTCGGAAAAGAAATAGAAATAAAATATAATTTAAAATATAAGATTATTATTAAAGTAAATATATTTATGTTGATAAACTCGTCTGGGTAGATCATTAGTCTCGCCAATGTAAACAGATGGACAGTCATAGCAAATTTTATAAATGCATTGCGTTTGATAAGTATTAATTTTAGGGGTTTAAAACTTTTCAAGGGAATTGTATTACTTTTTATAAAGCGAAATATTTTTTGGGAAGATGTTCTTTTAATTGATGATTTAATTAATAATTGAATGGGAAGATTAAGAAAAATGGTGTGAGGAAGGGAGGGTTACTATTACCCGCCACCACCTTTGTTGGCTTTTGCGAAATGCTGAATTAAGAACATAAGGAGGATATTTTTAGTTTGAATAAAGTTAGAAAAAAGAAATGGAGTTTCTGTAGAGATTTAGAGGGAGAGCAAACTCGAAGGCTCTAAGATAGAGGGCAGTTAGTGTAGCTAATTTTGTGTTATATGTATGAGTCGAAAACCAATGTATATAAGAGGAGGAAGAAAAGTGGGTTTTCGTAGAAAAGAAAAGGATTAGAATGTGGGAAAAGTTTTTTCCATGAATTAAAGTATCAAGAAAAGTAGAGAAGAAGTTAATAGTAATTCATTGTGTAAAGTAGATAGAGGGATGAATGTTTTGATATGTGTAAAATGAATTTATATTGATGTCATTTGAAAGTGCGCGCAAAACACGTCGTCCACATAACGAAGCCATTTGGCATTAGAAAGAGAAGGGTGATAAATAATGTCGTGGTGTTCAAAGAGTTCCATAAAAATATTGCTTAAAGTGGAGATAAGGGAAAAACCATAGAGAGGCCATAAGTTTTTGTAAAAAGAGATTGTTAATAGTAAAGAAACTTCCCACTAGTGTTTGAGAGAAATAAGTTGCTGAAGAAGGGAGAAAGGATAATTTAAATCATGATGTTATGTTCTGAATTATATTTTCTATAAGTTAGAGTAAATGCGACAGTAGGGAAGATAATGTAAAGAGAGAAGTGACATCATAACTTATGAATTTATGTGTTTTTGTGTTAAGGGATGATGTTTTGTGTATGAAATCTTCTGTATTGATGAGATGGGAAGGTGAAATTTTGCCGATTAATGGTTTTAATTGAGAAGATAACCAGGAAGAAAGTTTATAAGTAGTGCAATTAGTATTGGAAATGATAGGGCGTAAGGGGTGATTGTGATTAGGCTTGTGAATCTTTGGCAAGCCATAGAAGTGGGCAAGATCAGTCATGTACGCCTTATTTTTATTATAAATGTCGGGTATATTACTACTTGCGTTCAAGCAAATTTATATTATATATATATATATATATAAATATAATATATATATATATAATTATATATATATTAATATATATATATATATATATATATATATTATATATATATATATATATATATATATATATATATTATTATATTTTTTTATATTATATATAAATATATATATATATATATATATATATATAATATATAAATAATATAATATCATATATAACCAGAAAACTTGAATACAACTTATTCTTCTAGAAAATTAAATTATCTTCTAAAAATTTCTTTCAAAATATTACTATATAATTGCTTGAATTATTCCTTGCTTTATAATTAAAAATTATTTAATTAAAGATCATATTAATTTTCATTATAAGTTTAACTTCAGTGTTTTTGACTTGCATTTCTAATTTTATCTAACCCCGGCCCCGCCCCGGCCCCGGCCCCAGCCCCGGCCCCGGCCCCGGCCCGGCCCCGGCCCCGCCCCGCCCCGGCCCCGCCCCGGCCCCTGCCCCCCCAAACCTGCCCCGGCCCCGACCACGCTCCGGCCCCGGCCCCGGCAAAATTCCCGCCCCGGTCGGTCCCTACCCGTAGGGGGGGCGGAGGAACCCCCGCGACACCCAAATACCAAAGAGCGGGGGTTCCGGAGACCCTCCCCGGAGGGGGGGGAATTAGTCCTACCCCGTAGTTCCCCGGAGGCCGGAGACCCGACTCCTGCCATCGGGGCGGTATACCCTTGGGTATTCTTTAGTGAAAAAAAAAAGCAAAATTTAATAGAAAGTCTATTTATTTTAACGAGAAACTATTTATTTTAACGAGAAACCAATAAAAGGTCTCTAAATAGGCCTTTTAATCATATTACTATAATTATTAACAATAATTTTTTTTATTTTTTTATTTTTTTTACATTTTCCTATGTGAAATTTTACCAGGATTCCAAAAATGTATTCCTTTTCGCTGTAGCTATTGTAGTTTTTGAGATATAATTTTTTTTTTTTTTTTTTTTTTTTATTTTTTTCCAGGACATTTTCTGGACCAGCATTCCACCAAGTATTCGATTTACTTAGCATAAAGGTTTTAAGATAATTATATGATAAATACTTTAATGCGTACCTCTCTCTATATATAATATAATATATATATATATATTCTAAATATATATATATATATATATATATATATATATATATATATATATATATATTTAACGTATATATATCTTTAAATATTTAAATAATATATAATATATATATATATATATATAATTATATATATTATATATAATATATATATATATATATATATATATATATATATAATATATGATGGCATCTTATTCATAAATCTGTTATGATTTATAAAGGTTTCTAAGAGTAATTAAATATATATATATTATTATATATATATATATATATATAATTTACTTTCAGGAGAGAGGGAGGTTAATTTTCCTCTTCTTCTCTTATTCTTTCTATTTCTTGTTTGTGCTTTTCATCTTCTTCACGAGCTAGTTGGGCATCTCTCTCTTCTTGTTCTTTCAAACTATATAAAAATTTACTTAAAGCCTTTTAAAAGAATTTGCCTAATAAATTTGAAAACGCGTAATTCATTACAATGGTAGAGATTTACAATAGATAAAATCACGCGGCACCCCTGACAGATTTCGCGGCACACCGGTTGGGAATCTCTGGCCTACAGCTTACAAGTAACATCTTGTTCCATTGCTCGAAATTCGTGCTAAAACTGTGGAAACATTTCTTACCGTTTGAAAGTTATTTGTGCTATTTAATTAAGGGGAGACTTCATAGCAAAACCTCAACTATTCCAAACCGATAAAAGTAAATGTTTTTTTGATGAACAACTATGATATCTTTAATTTTATGAAAAAAACAAACAAAAAAAACTGTTCGTTTTTGAACAGTTTTAGGGTGAAGAGAGGAATTTTTTTTTTTTGAATTTCCACAAAAACTGCCATAAAATCTTTAATTTTCAAGATATTTCAATTGTTTTTGCACTAAAATACTTCAATTTAGTGTGGTAATAAATTTTATTTAGACACCTTATTTGAAAATTTGTTTTTTAAATTTTTTTTTTTTACAATCTCTGAAAAGTACTTTCAAAATTTTTAACAGACACGTTAATGGAATATATAGAGAAAAAACAAACATCACTATCTTTTT
>JABUQX010054478.1:0-22500 GCA_015478945.1 Trachelipus rathkii
AAGAGATGTGAGTATGAAACCGAATATTATTAGTCTATAATAGATCTCTGATCGAAATTCTCTACTGTGATATCTTATTCCTCTATTATCGATATGATGTAACCTTTGTGAGTTACTCTGTTGGCAAACAAACCATACATTCATGATTTTATTCCTTCCTTATACAAAATCTATCATCACCATATCTCCATTCAATATTCTTATTAATCTTCTCATAAAACTTTTGAAATTTGCTGATCTTCCAATTATTATCTTTATATATCTACCCTATATATATATATATACGTCTTATATCTCACCTTTACTTTTCAATCTCTTTTTTTGCAGTAATCATTGATAATTTATAATTATTAATCTTTATATATATATATTACTATATATATATTATATAATTTAATATATATTATATATCATTAATATATATCATATTAATATATATATATATATATACTATTTATATATTATATAATCATTCATAATTAAATAATTATATTATAATTACTTTATTAATAATATATATTAAAAACAATCAAATATTAAATCTAAAATTTAGAAATTTAATATTTTATATATATATATTAATATATATATATATATATATATATATTAATTATATCTTATATATTAATATATAAATAGTTATATATATATATATAATATAATATATACTAAAGTTTCTGTAAATATATTTTTTTGGACAAAAATGTTATATATCTATAGTTTCGATTACTCGATTTTTACTACTAGTGAGCATACATTCTATAGAAAAATTATAGCTAATTAAAGCTCAGAATATCACTACGAAATACTCGATACATTAGGAATTGTGTAAAGCTAGTGAGTACCTAGTAAATAATCACGTATATATAAACTAATAAAAATGTAAAGATCGATAGATAACGATAATAGACGTCTTAACGAGTAGATATGAATATCAATGTATATAATCTAGATACTGCCATATAAACATAAAACTGAGGTGATATAATTATTGTTTTAGTTATTGGTTTTACTTTTATAATTAACGTACATAGTTATATATATTATATTCTTTATGATAGAAATGGCTAAAGACAATCTATTATAATTTATAAAAATTATGATGATTTTATAAAAATAAAATTATTTGAACTACTTTTTATTGATTAATTTTTAGTGTATATATATTATTATCGATTTTATTTGATTTACAAGAAACATATAAAAAATAACGCTTACTACGAAATCATTTTATAAATACGTCTCTTATTATAACATAGGCTAATTTTCTCTCGCATTCTTTTTAATTTAGGGATATATCTTCGCTTATACTATGTATTGCATTTGTTCAAGATTTTTATTATTTTATAACGACTAAAAATTAGCCAAATTAAAGATATTTAATATTTAGAACAATTTAGCAATATATCAACAATTCGATTGTAATTCTGGATTATATTTTTATTATATTATTTCTCTTATTTTTTCATATCTCTTAATATCTATCTATATCTATATTTCTATATCTTACAAAGAGTTGTTGACATTACCGTCTGGAGTGATCTACATAAAAAAACATCCTCGTCAACACCGCGAAATTATTTTTTTCTAATACATCTCACCACAGCTCACGATCACTCAGAGTCAAATACCGCACAACCATAATGAGTTCCACTGATAAAGTAAACTTATATTCTGGCAATAAGCAGTACATGTTTTTTAATTAAATTTTAATAACACTTCTACTGCTTTAGAAATTGAGAGCACGTATCATAGTAACTTACTTACACTTTTATTTATATAAATTATATAATATATATATCATTATATATATATATCTATTATATCTCTATTATAATCATATATATATATATTATAATTACTTATATTAATAATATATATATTCATCTATATAGAGAGGAGTGATGAGTATTATATACTATATTTCTATTAATATATTATATATATTAATATATCATTGTTCATAATATATATTAATATATATTTATATCTATCTTATATGTATTATATAACTATATAATATATTAACTCATATATATACATAATCTATATATTAAAATATATAAATCTAGTAATATAACTATATTATACTATTAATTATCTATATATCTTATAGGTATTAACTCTTATTTAATGTTATTATCATAGTAACTCCCCTAGAGTCCAGTGTATTTGTACTATTATTTTTTCTACTTTTTTTTTTTATTAATACACTCAATATGTGACTGTGTACTTAACATATTATATATATATAACTGAATACTATCACGTTAGTCAATTTCCAAGTTATGGATGCTTGAGACATGCTTTACCCACTCACATCAGTTACTCGCCCTCTTTTATCCCTTACCTTATTTCCTATTAACCCATTTTCTTATCACTTAATTATTATTAACTTGCCTCTCTTATCTGGACAAAATCTTTACGATGAATTGTGGATCAGCTAGAATTATATTATCCTGAGCACGAGTACCGTCCTGACACATACTGACATATCACTTGCACTGTGAATCGCGTCCAGGTATCTTAGTCTTCTTGAGTATAGATACATACCACCAGCCTCCGTATCGTTGCCCGTGTGTGTTTGCGATTTTGTATTGTTACTCCATCTGAGACATACTCTTATATTATCACGTTATATATATATCGTCACCTCTCATTTCACCCAACTTATCAATATTCCCTATTTAGTAGATTAGCTAGAGTGAGTATGGTCGCTTTTATAATTCCCATGTCAGCTACCTCATTCACTTCACCCATACCCACTCACACCTATATTCACTCACTCCACTCTGATAGTGGAGCTTCGCGAGTCAGCCGTGAGGGGCCATATTAAAGGGGTGGAGCCGTTTTTCAACATTACCCCTCGTAGGGGGGGAGGCGGCACTTATATAAACACGGATACCCCCACCTACCCATACTTTTATCTCTCATTAAATATAATATATAATAATATTTATATATTAATATATACTATACTTTTATTATTAAATATATATTAATTAATCTATATATTCTATATAATAATTATTATATTATATATCTATTAATATATATATATATCTCTATATATATATTATATACTCTCTAATATATATAATTCTACTATATATTATATAATTATATCATCTTCATCATTATCAATATATATATTACAGTAAAGTATTTCATTTTAATAGTATAACTTCTTATGTTTATATCTATATTATATATGAATTAGATATACCAATTAGCAAATACGGTCAGTAAGGATAGTATATCTTATATAATACTATGCCTATCCGGTTTATTAGTGATAAGTATACTATATAACATTTTACTTATATATACTTAAATATTATACTTTTTGATTGAGTTGATAAGTTGCAAATACATTTCGTTATCAAAAATGGGTAAATATTTCATGTTGGCATCGCGAATAAGGTTTTGTAACTTATTGTGAGAACACTTTGAGCCAGTACTTGCCCCGTGAGTAGTCTGTTGGTAATTTTTCACTTGCGCCTATCTTCATATTTTATTATTGTGAGTTCATTACTTTTATTACCTATATAAGAAAGGCCAACATTCAACTACTATTACTTTATATATCTATATTACTATTACATTATCTTCTTATTATTATATTATATATACTATCATGAGTATATCTTATCTATATCTTAATCTTATATATAATACCTAAAAGTTTTATAATTTATTACCTATCCAAAATATTTGTTAAGAAATTTTACATGCAACACTTTTTAACGTATAATTCAAATATTTATTTATTCTATATATCTATCTATCTACATATTATGGATCGGGCTAGAGCCGACGGGGAACAGATGTTTAGGGTCTCTCTATAACGTTTCCATACCTCCGTTAAGGGGATAGGGTGGTCTGAGGTAACCTCTCTACCACTGCGCAATATAAACATCAAATTTCCATAAAAAGTAAGCGTGAAGGTTTTCCAGATCTATGATAATGCTGAACTGCTCTATTTCATCAAGTGATTTCCTCAAGTCTCACTCACGATACGTGTGATAAAAACCGTGTAATGTTTTAATATTTTTCTCAGAGTCCGTTTTAATTTCTCATATTTTTTTAGTGTACATATTACAACTCAATGGAAAAAAACCCCTCAAAATATGCGTAAAAAATAACTTCAATAAATTTTTTTCAAAACCATTTTTTAAGTTAATCTGTAAATGTTTAATTAATTTTATAATATGCTTTACATGTATACTATGATAGAACTTTCAGTTCAGTAAATACCTAATATATCATATTACCAAATACTATATGCCTTTAGTTGTAAATTAGTTCAATTCTAGTAGTATTTTCCAAGCAAGAAGATTATTTTTTTCTTTTCTTAAATATTATCTATTCTAATATCCTATTCAAATTTAAAACATCGCTCACAATAAATAAAACGTATCTCCTTATTATAATTTAAGTTATCGATTTGTTGAATATGTGGACAATACATTAATTTTTGTGATATACTACCATCTTCTTTAGTCCCTAATTTTCACGGTCCGGCTCCACATTTTTGATTTCCTAATTAATTCTTTCTATTCAAACAAGTTTGTTTATTAATTAAACTTATTTTATGCTTGCTTTTTTTATCTTATATCATATATTTAAAAAATAAACAGCACCAAAAACGTAACGGTTTTCACAACATAATCATATTATCTGTCTAAATTATTCTATTTTTTTTTTTTTTTTTTTAGAGTTTATTTATATCTCGGATATTGGTTTAATCCTCGGCGAGCGAAACGATATGCCCTCTGCGCGTGCGTATAGCAACGACTCTCAAGTGAGAATACTAAACTTGCTTGGCTTATACCCGTTACTGGGTGAGACTAAGTGCTCCTGAATAGAGTTGTTGGCATATGTTTATTGTTATAGCTTTTTGAGTGTTAAGTTTCACGAGGATTAGGAGCGTGACTAATGTTGCTAGGTTAACGCTAGATCGATATCGGGTGGTGACGTATTTCGGTTTTTTTTTAGGGGTTGTTTTGTGAAGTGTTGTCGGGTGCAGGATATTTTAGGTTGATGGTTCATTTTTGGTCGGAGTGTCGGGTGACTGCGGATGATTGGTGAGATAGGTGCCTTTTGCCAGAGATCGCCGTGCAGTAAAAATGAGAGAATGAATGATGATAACTTTATTGAGAGGAATTAGTTAATATCATTGTCTGAGAGGTATGTATGGTGGCAGAGAGAGGTTTATGTTATTTTTTAACCGTTTTAATGCTTTTTAACATAAGGAAGTAATGCTAGGCTTATGGGAGTGTAGACTCAAGTGTTGAGCCCATGTATTGGTTATGTATCTATAAAATAGATCTATTTTGTTTCGTTTTTTTGGAGGTGTATGTGTGTAAATAATATACTTGTGCTGGGAGCTACATTCGCATTTGTTAATAATGTGATTCGGAATCTTTTTTTAATTATATGTGAAGCCGTGAGTGTGTACTGAATTATATATTAATAGTTGAGTGTGAGTATTTGATTTTTTATTGGGTGCTAGATGAGCTAGTGTGATATTTGATTCATTTAGTTTTTTTTAGTTATATATATTGAGTGTGAGTAGGTTTAGTAATTTAGTATAGTGGGTGGTTAGTCTGATTATAGTGAGTTGTGCTGTAGCTGATGGGATAGGTGGATAGTAGTATATGTATATGACTAGGTAGATTTGTTATTGTGTGGCCTAATTAGTTATTTTATGGGGTAAGATTGCTGAAGTGAAAGATATTTAGTGTTGGGTGTGGGAGTAGGTAGGGGTCCTTGAAGGATGATACGGTGGGTATACTGATAAAAAAGTGAGTATTAATTCGAGTATGCTGTGTTGTTAGGTGGAGGTGGAATGTTATAGTTTTGATTAACAGAGTTATTTTGGTTGTGTTGATATTGTTATATTTTATATGATGAAAAGCGATGGTCTGGTGTTTTGTTACTCATTTTTACATAGGTTTTGGCATATTTAATTGAGTTTCCGGATTTTGAAGACCATTGATTTATTATTGTATACTGAGTCTGTGATCATGTGACAGTAGTAGTGGTCGATCTGTGTACTCTGTAGAGGTGAGTGGGAATTGGCGGAAACTTAGGAGGTAGAATGATTATGTAACTATTATGCAGTATTCGTGAGATACTTGTAATTTGGAGTTTGGTTGTTTGAAGAGAGTCATTGTTATGACGCTACATGTTTACTAGAAAGTTTGTGACTGGTAGGTTGACACATTTTTTCTTCATAAGAGTTGCCTCTGAAATATTGATGATAGTGGACTTGTTCTGCCTGAAACTAAGGTTAATGTTACACGGTCTCAAAACATGAGAGTAGAATAGCGATAATTGGTGTCATCCTGTTGTTTCGTCTGCAATATGGAAGGATGAGCATTAAGGTAGCTATCGGTGTGGTGATTCTAAGCTAGGGGAGCCTAACGTTGGGAGTTGTGTGCGGTAGTGTGAGGGCGATAATGCGGCGGCTATCTGGGTCGAGGCCTATCGATCGATCGTGTGTGGCGTGTCTTTGCCCCTTGGTACAGATGTGATGGCGCCTGCTGTATGCCTCGTCTATGAGAGATTATTGGTTACGTTGGGTGCGTGAATGTTGTGAAAAGTTGTGTGTTGAGGTGTCCTGTTTCGTGCTTTAGTGCTTTTAGACTGTTATAGCGAATTACTGTTTAAGTATTGGTTGTAGTACTTTGTCATTTATATCTGTACTGAGGCCTAAGCGGTACTTCAACGTGGTAGTTGGGCTCAGGACTTTTTAATCTGCCAACTCGAGTGGTCGTGAGCAACGTTTCGCTCTCAGCAATAGTTTTATAATAATGTCACAGAGGGCGTGAGTCGGATACAGTTGAGAGCTTGTTCCTGTTATCTTCTGCGAGTGCGTGTGTGTCATGGTTTCTCTATACATATTATTAATTACCTTGTTTACCCGCGTGAGCGTGCTGTCCTTGCAGGATAGAAATTTATATAATTGGTAGTTAAAATCCGCACCCCTGTGTTGGCACACTATTTCCTACTCCTGAGCCGGACGGTGGGTTATGGTCTCACTTGTCCTAAAATATTACGCTTGCCCTTACCTTTCCATAAAGGTTAAACTCCACCAGTACCGTTCGGTTGTATATAGAGGGCGCCGCTTCACAGAACGATTATGAGTAAATATGATAACTCAAGTTCTATGTTTAGCATCTCATTGTTCAGTGTGTTTAGCTCGTGGCTAGTTCACGCGTCCCGCTAACATCGCGTGTCGTTGAGTGCCAAAAATAGCTACATTACTTATAATTATACGAAGAAACTACTTGAAAAGTACGACTCTATATACTAACTAAATATACGTTCATTATTATGATAGTTAATATATATCTCCATCTGTCGTCCATTCAAGGGAAGAAAGTGCTCTATACGTTAAGATGGACTTTAGAAGAGATGAATTCAGTATTCAGTAAAATATCTAAAGTGTTTACTTGTATTCTATAATTATTTTGAATTCAATCCTCTTCCAACAAATTGATTAGATTCACCTTAGCGGATGGTGTCTCAGCTGAGTGTATTCTGTGTGAGTTTACAGTCAGGAGAAGGATTTGCTTTAATGGAGAGGTGATAAGAGATATGTATGGTATGACGAGAGAGTGAACCTCATGGAGAGGAAAAGGTATTGGAGGTGTTTAGAGCTATGGCGGCAGGTATCGAGAGGTAAGATAATTATTCCTTCGGAATTGGTGAGAAAACAAGGGCAGGCATTTCATGGTCTAATGCCTGGGGGGCGGCATGCGCCTGGAAATATAGAACAATCTTTAAAGTGTTACCTCATTAGGTGCTGAGACCGAAGAGTTAACGGTGGAGAAGATAGTGTATGAGCAGAAATTTATTCCAAACACTGGTGTCTCGGCATACGTCGAGTGATAATGAGTACTCCCGGGCAAGTGCAGTAAATACGATTACTCTTCAAATTGGTTTTTAGCTTTCCATCGATTGAGGTGCAGGTGTGAGCTGAAAGTGTTATCTTCTGAGGTGACTATAAATGATACAAGAGCAAGTGTTTATACTTACTTTTGTGGTAAATATGAACTACTTATTATTACCTTTGCAGGTTCATCTACTATGTGCAGCGTGTACTGAGGAGTGACATTGTCGAAATACTATGTAGAGATTGGTGGTGTGAGCAGTTGGGTGCCTGGCTGACTGCGCTCTCTCATGATTTGCATGCGATGCTTGCAGAGCAACTCGTTGATGAGGATTCACGCACACAAGGATTCCCTGCCAGTGTAATTCTGGAGTGTGCATTTGTGGAAAGGAACCTTGTGACTCATCTGCGAGGTGTCATCCAGGTTCGACCCGTATCTTTCTCGCCAGTGTTGGAGCACGAAACAGTTCATGTTCTTCAATTTCAACAAAGGGGCCAAAAGCATAGAGGAGCGGGGTGGGGGGTGGGCCAGTTCGTAGGGGCGTTTGGGTAAGAGATACTCGGTTTGCACATAGTTGCAGGGCAATATCGTGCACGTGAGTAAGCCTGCAGATGTACAGATGTGGTTTGGTGGGAGCTGGCCCGTTCCAGTAGGGATGTGTCTTGTCCCTATTCCATGTTTTGTGGCATCTTTGGATGTGTTAGAGTGAGGGAGGAACGGTGCGCTTGGGATGGACATTGATTGCTTTACTGCGATGACCTGGTGTGGGAGTGAGAACGGAGCGAAAACTAAAAGAGAGGGTGGTGTTTGGCCTGTGCTACATGAGAGAAGCGGGTTCTAGTAGTGAATGGAAACAGTTGACCGCTGCAACCTTTTTGTATGAAGGAAATAGAGATAATTTGCTTATCAAAACTTAGGAATACTAATCTATGTAATGGGATAAGGTCGAAACGTGGTAAATTTCCCAAGTCTGTAGGATGTATATAGAGGGGGGTTCACCCGAGGGATGGAGTTGATAATAGCGTTACGGCCCTTGTGGCGGTGATCTGGCATGGGTGAGTTTAAGCCTACGAGAGTTAGATTCGAGTGTGTGACAGTAATCTCGGCGCGCCCGAGATTACGTCAGGCGCAGAGGGCGCGCGGCACACACACACACACACACAACCAGTATATTATTATTAATTATTATTAGGTTAAGAAGTGGAAACACTTTGAGTTGTCTTTAAAATTTACATATCCTTCGTCACTTTCTGCCTTTCCTCCAGCGTCAGCGTCTTGCATAAGCGGTTCGAATCAATACCGATCAAATGTGCGACATTGCCCGTTAATTCACTTGTTCACATCCTAGCCATAGACTCAAGCCCCAGTTCGCCGCTGCAGCAGGGTTGACACAGGCTGCGATTCCGGTGCCGGTCCGCTCCGGCTGCAAGCCCGATCCGTACGCGCGGGGTCCGGGTATTTATTTTTAATATTTTTTTTGGGTATTAATTCTCCGCTTGCGGTTCTTTTCGCATGCCGGTTCGAGTTAATATCATTACTGGGTTATAGGGTTTATCGTTTGGTTTTTAAATTTGGAGGGGTGTTAGATGGGGAGGTACCTTAGTCATGGGTTACGTCCCCGTGGGTCCCCGAGGGGGACCCACTCTTAAAAAATCGAAGTGTTCGTAATTGGCTGAATTTGGTGAGAGGATTCAGAGTTTTTTTTTGAAATATTTTGTATGTGAATCTGTGGAGTTTGCTCCGGCAGCTGGAGCCGATGCGGTGCGAGTTAATAAACATTCGTAAAACAACAATGTTGGTGTTAATGTATATGTTTATAAGATAGTAGAGTTCGAATATGATGGTTATAAGTCGTGTAGGGTGTCTAGGACCCATTGAAGGGGTCGATGAAAAAAGATAGCACAGAGTGCTTCGGCAAAGGATGAATGAGCGAACGCTTCCAACAAGAAGGGAAAGATTGAAAGAAGGAGTCTGACCTTGAGGAGTAGAAGGTGACGATGCCCGGTGCTAGGCTCGGTGCGGTTGCGTTTTATTAAATATTTGTGTAATGTTACAATTTTGTCTTTAATATATGTTATTGGGTCTGTAAATTTGAAATAATGGTTTCAGAACGCATCAAGAAATAAAAAATAAATAAATAAAGATAAATAAAATTTCTTTTCTTTTTTATGTTTAATAACCTTATAATTTACGTTTTTTAAATACACTCAAGAGTAAATCACTAATCAAACAGCCATCCAAACGTCATCCACCTCCTCCTGACCATTATGATTATTTGTCTATTGTTAGGTCATATTTTTACTAAAATTGTAACGTTTTACTTACCCTAAAGCATAATATAAAATCAAACCAATTACAAATGAGAACACCCATCTGTCCAGTTGTGATTATTGATCTATTGATTAGTCACATTTGAAGTATATTTTGGAAATTGCAATTAACAGAAATTCAGTTTCTGTATACAAAGATTCATCATATATTAACTGACGTAACAAGTTTTCACAGTAATAAAGATTACTTAGGTTCTGGACTATGAATATAAACCACAAGAGAAACTGACCAATATCTTACCAGGAATAAGACTGTCAATAATTAACAAGTTCCACACTTAACACCAGTAAGCACCTACACATGCGTATCCAAAATAATATCTTACTTTTTTCAATGCGATAACTAACATATTAAATTAATTTACACTAAAACAGTCAACATTTATGCAAATTTATCACAGACATTGGTTAATTAATCATACAGACAGCGAAAGGTATGCTAACATAATAAAGTTTCCAAATTAATAAAGCTAAAATACCATCAACTGAACTAGAAAATATATGCCAAAGACAAACATAAACATCTTAAGCAGGAATAACAGTCGCATATAACAAAGGTTCATCACACTTAAACCAGTTAAAGCAACTAAATGGTATGCAAACGTACTAATCTTCTTTCTTATAAGCATAACTCCTAAATTTAACGTTAATCTTACACTAAACAGTACATTTACTTAAATTTTCACAACAGATTGGTTAATTATCATACGAGCCAGCGAAAGTATGCTAGTACAAAGTTTCCACATTAATAAAGCTAATAGCATTAAACTGAACTAAGAAAATAATGCCAAAGACAAACATAACACATCTTAAAGAATAAACTGTTAACAATTACAAAGTTCCATACTTAACACGCAGTTGAAAGTAACTAACATGGTAATCAAACGTAACTTATTTCTTACTTTTTCAAAGATCTCTAACTATTAAGATTATCTTACACTTAACACAGTAACATTTAGCAACCTTTATTAAACATTGGTTAATTTCTACAGACAGCGAAAGTATCTAGTAATAAGTTTCCAACATTAATAAAGCTAACATAGCATCAACTGAAAATAAGAAAATAATGCACAAAGACAACCCTATCACAACTTACACAAATAACTGTAACATTACAAAAGTTCCACACTCAAAACCAGTAAAATTAGTATCTATGCAAAACGCTACCTAATATATATACTTTTTTTAAGGCATAACTCTAACATATTAACGTTATCCTTACACTGACACAGTAACATTTAACTAATTTCTCACATACATTGGTTAATTATACTGAACAACGTTATATCTAAATAACAATGTTCAATTAATAAAGTAACTAGCATCTATGAATAGGAATAATGTACAAAAGACAAAACTAACAATCTTACGCCTATAATGTTAACATCTAACAAGTTCACACTTAATATCAGTACAAGTAAATATTACATATCAAACGTAACTGTTCATACTTTTTCAAGCGTATCTCTAAAATATTAACGTTAATTCTTACATTGACACGTAACATTTATAAAAAATGTGTCATAACCATACATCATAATATCTAACGAGTAAATACGAATAAAAGTAAAATTTTTAGACTTATCTCTTTTTAGACTCCCGCCTCCTTTTTGAAGGTATATTGTTATAAATCTGAAAATGATTTTACGGACAATCGGTAAATTTGATGCAGATCTTATTATCTTATTTGACCTATGGCAGGAATCAAGCAATGTAGAGTGCCATTAGGTTTATCGAATTATACTACACTGCACAATGTCTGGGAATAAGAAATCTCGTGAAGATATACAACAGCGTAAGAGAATGCCGGGATGATGTCATCGTCTAAACACAAGAGAGAAACTATCTAACTGAAGAAAATGTTTCAAAAACGAATCAGCTGTATTGAGATTTTTCTTTCAACAATCGGAATATACTAATATGATTCTTTTCCCGTATTCCACATATAGTTCAAAGGATATTATATTTCTCGTTCGACAACAAAAACACCAACAAAGTAAAAGATAAGTTCTTTGGATTACATGAATATTATGCTAAGTAACATTGTTTTTCACATTTAATAAAGGCTACATAGCATTACAGGAGTAAGAAAATAATGTAGATGAATCTAAACACAACTTAAGTAGAATAAACTGTTTACATTACAAGTTCCACAATTACACTGTAAGTATGACATTGCCCATACAAAAAGTACTATTCATACTTTTACACATATCCTCCATCTTTAGGTTAATTATTAATTTGACGCATTGTCAATAAGCAATAATTAATCATAACCTTGTTAAATTATCATACAGAGCAGTGAAAGTAAGCTAACGTAACAAAGTTTCCACATTATAAAGCTAACATTAACATAAACCTGAACTAAGATATATGTAACAATGAAAACCCACAACCATACCGCCGAATAAACCACTTAAATTAACAAACATTCGCATTCTTAACAACACTAAAGTATAACATTCGTCCCAAAGGTTAACTTTTTCAACTTTTTCAAGCATATCTCTGATATATCAATGTTAATTTTTTACATTAATTTTTATAAACAAAAATTTAGCATAAACTGTCTAATCATCATACTGACAAGAATATAACGCTGACGTAACAAATGTTTTTACATAACTTCGTAACATTTTAACAAAAAATTATCTTAACCTCGTCTAAATCTCATAATCCCCAGCGAATAATGACAAATAACAAAGTTTTAACCAACATAACAAAAAATAACAAAATTTTAAATCTAATACAATAAAATAATATAGATAATTACTTTGGTAATAGGGGATATAAAGAAAGTGAGTAATAACATTTACTGATTTTAAAGCATAAATAGTAAATCAGTAAATCAAACCACCCATAACTGCGTCCTACCCATCCCACCACCGCTTGATTATTGAGCTTTGATCAAGTCCATATCTCTGTAAATTCGATATGGCAAGAAATCTAAGTGTAAGAAAGCTAAAAGTTCATGTTTACTTTATATGAATACTTTGAGAACTAAATAGTTGTAGCTCTTTAACTATCGTAGAACGAAATGATATTTAAGAGAAATGCGTCAACATCAGTAACCACATACTAACGAGACTAGGAATAATAATGTAGATGGCGGTAAACAAAGAATACATATAGTATGAGATGGCTTATATATCATCGACGTGAAAGAGTATGACACTACTGAATCACGGTTAAACTAGCTAACGATCATACAATATCGCATTATGTTTTTCCATTTTCGAGCATATTAGCAAGTAAAGCCGTATTATCTAACAAGAACCTATAACAAGTGACAAATCAATCAAGTGCCACATTCTGACAGCTATGAGTTGGCACTAATCATTATAAGAGTGTGACTCGATATAATGTGTGAGATTAGGATGTTTTGCTGTGAATAAACGTAGAATTAGCAAAAGTTGGGCTAACCTAAATTATCAACAAAATTAACCTAGGTTTTTTCAGTTATCTAACACATATCTCAGTTACACAGTATATCTTCAAAAAACTCATCATTTTCTCTAACAAATCAGTGTGTATTTCAATTGTCATAGTAATATTAATATGACAATGTGGAAATAACACTGATTTGTTAGGAAATGATGAGTTTTTTGTAAGATAATTACTGTGTTAACTGACGATGATGTGTTAGAACGTGAGCCTAAATAGTTTTTGTTTGAATAATGTTGGGCACCGAGAATTTTTCTAATGTCTAAGTTTATTCGTAGTTCAAAATGATGTTTACTCGAAACGAATGACACTTAAATGAAGATAGTGTCAATTCAATAGATCACAGGCGGGGCACTTTGATAGATTGGTCATTTGTTAAGGGATTTTGTTAGATAATACGGTTTACCTGTTGGTAATATGCTCGAAAAGTGGGAAAATATTCAGAGTATTGTCTGATCTGTTAGCTAGTTTAGTCTTGATCAGTAGGGAATTTTTGGGATGTTGCTGATTAGATGTCTGACGCTAAGTGATATGTTAGGGACGTTGGATTTTGCATTTGTAATTATAATTTAGTCGCGTGTATTGATGAATTTGATTAGGCTTTTATTGATGTAAAACTTGTTGGTTGAAAGCATGTGCTCTGATAGAGTTTAGTATAATAAGATGAAATTTATCTTTATGTATTGTTTGTACCAAAAATGATACATGAAATAAGTGATTGAATTCAATATAGCTATAGATACAGGCGAATTGGAGATGGGTAGGGGACTTTGAAGTATGATGTGGATTTTGATTTACTGCGTTTATACTGATTTACTGCTCTTAAATATCAGTAAAATTAATATACTTTTAGCCTGTTGATAATTATATAGTAAAGAAATTATATATATATGTTTGTAGTTTATACACATTTACATTGTTATTATTTATTATGTTTGGTTAAACCTCCTTGTTATGTTTGCCGATATTCCGCCTGGGGGATATACATATCTATTAGACGGGTCCTATAGAATACTGATTTTGTTTTGTTGATGTTACGTAATATGATTGGTTAAGAATTTATATTACGTAGCGTTATATTCTTTTGTCTGTATGATGATGTTAGAAGGAGACAGAGTTTAATAGCTAAATTTGTTAAATTATTACGATGTTAATGTAAAATTAACAGTGATATGTCAGAGATATGCTTGACAAAAGTGTGAATAGCTTACGTTTTGGACGAAGGTGTTTATGTAATTTTAGTGTCGGTGTGTTAAGTGGAAAATGTTGTTATGTTTAGTGGGTTTTTTCGTGCGTAAGTGTGTGGGGTTTGTCATTGTACATTAATTATTATTAGTTAGGTATAGTTATGTACCATTGATAGGTAGGAAACTTTGTTAACGTTTAGCATACTTTCACTGCTCTGTATGATAATTAATGGGGTTGTGTGTGTGTGTGAGATATGTGGTGGTGGTGGTGTGTGTGTGTATGGTATGGAGGGATGAATTGTGTAGGTAAAAAGAGATGTAATAGAATAGAAGAAGGTTACGGTTTTGTAGATGTCCAGATTTAATTTCAGTGTTAAGTGTGGAACTTTGTTAATGCTTACAGTGTTTATTCGTACTTAAGTTGTGTTAGTCGTGTTGTAACAATTATTTTCTAGCTCTGTAATGCTATGTCTAGCTTTATTATGTGAAAACATGTTACGTATTAGCATATTTTCATTGGTTAGTATCTCAAAGAACATATTTTAATTGTTTTTGTTGTTGTGTTGTTGTTTGTTGTCGACGAGAATTATATCCTTTGATCTTGATATGGTTATTCGTAATGTATTCTTTGTTTACTTTTACTGATTGGTTGAAAGAAAGAATATCATTACATTTAAGGGTGTTTATACACTATTTTCTTCAGTAGGGTAGTTTTTCGCTGTTGATACGTTGACATCTCCTGCATCTCTACGCTTGTTGTTGAGTATCTTCACGAGGAGTTTCGTTTTCCCAACGATGTGTCATTATATTTAATCGTAAACCGAATGGAGACTGCTACATTGCTTGTATTCCTGCCAGAGGGTAAATATAATAAGTATTGCACATTACTTTATGCAAATAGTTAAAGCGTAGAAAAATAATATTTTATGTTTAATCCTTTGGAATTTTCTGAAAGGAGGCGGAGTCTAGAAAAGAGATAAGTCTAAAAAACTTTACTTTATTCGTATTTACTCGTTAGGTATTAATGATGATTAGTATGTTTGACACAATTTTTGTTACATATTACAGTGTTAATGTAGATTAACGTTAATATGTTAAGAGATATCGCTTGGAAAAAAGTATGAACAGGTTTACGTTTTGGTTTGTAAATGTTAGTTACTTTACTTGTATTAAGTGTGGAACTTTGCTAATGTTAACAGTTTATTAGGCCGTAAGATGTGTTTGTTAGGTTTGTCTTTTGTACATTATTTTCCTGTGTTTCAATGATGCTATGTTAGCTTTAATATACCCTTTTGAAAAAAATATGCTTGAAGTATATTCGTTGATCAGTATATTAAACCAATGTTGTGAGAAATTTTAGTTAAATGTTTCTGGTCAATGTAAATTAACGTTAATATGTTAGAGTTATGCTTAAAACAAGTAAGATTGTGTTACGTTTTCGAAAGCATCGAAGCTTTACTGGTTTTTGAGTGTGGAACTTTTGTTTAGTTAAGTTTATTCTTGAGTAACATGTGCTTGGTCTTGTCTTTGTGCATTAAATTCTATTTCAGGTGATTGCTATGCTAGCTTTATTAATTAATGTGGAAACTTTATTACGTAAGCATACTTTTGCTGTTTGTATGATAATTAACCATGTTGTGAGATTTAGTTTGCTAAATGTTACTGTGGTAGTGTAAGGTTAACGTTAATATGTAGATATATGCTTGAAAAAGTAAGAATAAGTTCGTTTTTGGCATGACCATGTTAGTTATTTACTGGTGGTAGTATGATTTGTATAATGTTAACAGTGATCCTGTGTGTCTTGACTTGTTTCGGTTTGTCCCTGGGCATTATCCACTTCAGGGTTCAGTTGATGCTATGTGGGTTTATTATGTGGAAACTTTGTATACGTAGATCTTTACCTGCTTCTGTATTGATAACTAACAATGTTTGTGAGAAATTTTAGTTAAATGTTCTGTGTTAGTGTAAGATTAAGTTAATATGTTAGAGTTTATGTTGAAAGTTAAGATTAGGTTAGTTTTGCTACCATGTTTTGTTTACTGGTGATTAAGTGTGGAACTTTGTAATGCTGATGCTTATTCTGTTAAGATGTGTTATGATTTGTCTTTGGGCAATTATTTTCTTAGTTCAGTTGATGGTATGTTTAGCTTTATTAATGTGGAAACTTTTTACGTTTAGCATACTTTGCTGGTCTGTATGATAATTAAACCATGTTATGATAAATTCTTGTTAATGATAGAGTAAAAAAGTTTTACTAATAGTTAATAGTTTAGAGTTTATGCTTGCAAAAGTAAGATTAGGTTACGTTTTGCATAACATGTTAGTTGCTTTACATTGTAAAGAATTTATCCAACTTTGTTTAAGTTTTTTTAACAGTTTAATTGCTTAAGATGTGTCAGGTTTCTCGTTGTGGGTTATAATCATAGTTCAGAGATGCTAAGTAAGTTTTATTACTGTGAAAACTTTGTTAGTTGACATATATAGAAGTTGAGTTGTTAAAGAATTGAATTTTATTGTTTATAGTTTTCATGGAGATACTCGCAATGTGACTTGAATCAATAGATAATAGTCACAACTAGGAACAGCAAGGGTGGATGGTGGTGGTTGGATAGTGGGGTATTGATTAAGTTGATTTACTGATTTAGGGTATGTAAACTATTACATTTTAGATATAACTTTAATTACTTAATCAATAGATCAAATAGATCATGGACAGGAGGGAATTTGGATGCTGGTTGGATGGTGGTTTGATTTAGTGATTTACTGCTTTAGGGTTGTAAAAACGTAATTGTTAAGTTATAAACATTAAAAGAATAAGAATTTATTTATTTATTTTTTTTTTTTATTTCTTGATGGTTCTGAACCATTATTTTCAAATCTAAAGACCCAATAACATATATAAGACAATATATTGTAATTATATATTTAATAACACGGAAGACGGAGCCAGACAGTGCAGTCTGTACTTCTACTCTCAGAGTCAGACTCCCTTCTTTCATTCTTTGTCTTTGATTCTTCCTTATCTTCTTCATTCCTCCTTTGTTTTTTTGCCATCTGTGCTCTTTTTTTCAGTCGGGACCCTTAATGGGGGGTCTAGACACATACACGGATTATAACCTCAAATAATTCGAATCTACGTCTCATAAGCTTATAAAGGACAACCTACAATGTTGTTTATACAATGTTTTATTAACTGGCACCGCAGTGGCTCACACGTGCGGAGCCAAACTCCATCAGATTCAATATCAGCATTTCTTAGAAAGTTCACTCTGAATCCTCTACCAAATTTCAGCCAATTACGAACACTTGATTTTTTAAGAGGGGTGGGTTCCCCCTTCGGGGACCCACGGCCACGAACCCTCGTCTACGACGAGGTTATCATCCCATCTATCACCCTCATTTTAAACCAGATAGATAACTAGACCATGTAGATGTATATTGAACTCTGAACGGATGCGAAGAAGAAACCGCAGCGGAAATAATAAAAATAGTAATAATAATGACCGGCCGTGGCGGGCGGTGATGCGGGGCTTTGAGCCGGACGGAGCCGGATATAGCAGCTGAGTCGAACCCTGCGGGGCAGCCGCGAACCTGGAGCTTAGAGTCGATGGCTAGGGATGGCGAACAAGGTGAATGAAGCAATGTGCACATTGAATGGTATATGGATTTCGAAACGCTATGCAAGACGCTGACTGCTGGAGGAGATGTAGAAAGGTGAGAATGAATATCGTGAAGGGGTTTTAAAAACAATAGAAGTGTTTCCACTCTTCAACTAATAAATAATAACTAATAATGGTGTGTGTTGTGTGTGTGCGCGCGCGCTCTCGGCGCCTGACGTAATACTCGGCTGCTTTTCGAGATTACGATCATCAGTCGAATCTAAGCTCTCGGTTAGGCTTAAACTCACCATGCAGAATAAGCCCACAAGGGCGTAAGGCTATATCAACGTCCATCTCGGGGTGACCCCCTCTATATACTCCTAAGAACTTTGAATTACACGGTTTCGAGCTTATCCTATATATAGATTAAGATTTTAAGCAATTTCTATTCCTTCATATCGAAAAGGGTGGCAGCGGTCAAACTGTCCAGTCACTACTCGGGTTTGTGCAAGAACGTTGATAAAATAGAAATTATGATAGTAAGTAGAGAGGAAGGAGAGGAGGAGTTGGTGGTGGAGGTGGATGGTGTGGTGATTAAAAACGTAGAGAAATACAAGTATCTGAGAGGAATGTTTGGTAGAGAGGGATTAAGTGCTTTGGAGATTGCGATCAGAATTGATAAGTACGGGAAAACGGTTAGATCTTTATATCCCATCATCAGGGATAATGAGATTGGAGGGGAGGTGAAAAGGATAATTTTCGAAAGCATTTTGAATTTTGACACCGGTCCTTCTGCATGGAGCGGAAACATGGAGTATGACAACAATAGAGGGGAGAAGAGTGCCAACTACTGAAATGAGTGTAATAAGAGTATGGCCGGAACAATACCAGGAGGGAAGGAAGAATTATCGAGGTTATAGGATTGAACCTATTATTAATAAAGTAGATGCAGATAGACTGAGTTAGTGGGAACATTTGGAGAGGATGGAGCATGGCAGGGTGGCCAGGAGAAGGTGGGACTGGAGGCCGGAGGGAGGCAGACCGAGGGGAAGACCACGGAAGAGATGGAAGGACTCAGTAGAAGATTCGCTGAGAAAACATCAAATGCCATCTATGATTCAGCTGATCGAAGAACGGGTCTTGGGAGATAGATGGGAGTGGAAGAAGAGGTTGGCCGCGCTGACATGCTCATGAGCCTTCCTGAGAGCGGATGTAAGTAAGATATATATATATATATCATATATATATATATATATATATATATATAGTTTATATATATATATTATATATATATATATATATATATATATATATATATATATATATATATATATATATATATATATATATATATATATATATATATATAATTTTTATATAATTATAAATATATATTAGGGATGTACCGGAACCTTGATTTTTTGGAAGTTCCGGTTCCGGCCGGAACTAACCGGAACTTTCTACTTTTTCAAATGTCTTTCTTAATAAAATTCAGTAATTGATTTGTCATTTACACAGTTATGATTATGCATAAAGATAATATTGAAAACATTGATATATGTGAACAAATATCATGATAAAATGACCTTTGACTCTATACTTTCGAAAACTTTAAATATGAAACAATATTTTCACACTCGAACCGGTAGCTTTAATACTCTAGAACGGGGTTGGGGATTTTTTTGATTTTTTTGAGATTTTTTTTATTTTTTTTTTTATTTTTTTAGACACAAATTGCTTTTTTATTTATTATTTTTATAAAATTAGTTAATAATCCTAATTATTAACTAATTAATAATAAGCTTAGTAAATATAATTATTTAGTTTATTTAAGTTATTTAAATTATATATATATATATAATATATATATATATAGTTTTTTATATTATATTATAATAGCATAATATATATATAATATATATATATATATATATATAATATATATAATACTATATATATTATATATAAATATATTATATATATATATATAATATAGTTTTTTTATATACTGTATAATATCTGAGTACTCTAATTTTATTTATTTCTTTTTTAAAAATGACGAAACAACATTGATGAATTTACTTATTATGTAGATAAAATATACTTATCATTAATTAGGTAATAGCTAGGATTAATTATTAATTAAGAAAAAATAGTGGCCTAAAAAATAAAAACAAACAAAAAAATCATGATTTGTTATTAAAAAAAATATATTTAAAGAATTGATGAATAAGAACATATTGCACATCATCGTCAAAGTTTTACCCTGAGTACAATCGTCCAGGGGCCTGTAACACAACGGCTACAAGTCCTACAGTTGTAAGATTTTTTCTTACACTTGTATATTTTCTGTAACACAAGAATGCAACTGGAAAATTGTAGCTACAAGTGTAATCACAGCTCTTGTAGACCAATTCCGTAACACAAATATTTAAACTTGTAGGTTGTGTTACAGAAAAGATGACGTAAGACGAAAACTTGTAGCATATTTGTACAATTCTAAGAACGTGGGTAGAATTTTTTTTGCAAGTGTATATTCAATAAAACTTTTCTTTTTATTGTAATTTTCTGTATTTCTTAGATGATTTTATTTATTTTTATTTTTTTTGATACTATAGCATAATATTTATTTTATTTTTAAAATTATTTAAGTAAATTTTGTTTATAAAATCACATCTTTGATAATCATGAAAAAAATCGGTTATCAAAAAATAATAATGATATCGATATATCGATAATCTGAAACAAATTTTGACAGTGTGAAATAAGCCTATTTGTTATGATTTTTCGTAGGTTGTATTTTATATTTTTATTGAAAATTTAAGCTTAAAATGTACGAAAAACAAAAGAAAAGCAATATAGCAAATCAAATAAAATATCTATAACCTTCAGAACCTCGTAATACAGAAATACACAAAGCAGACCTAATTCAAATGTTGCCAAACTTGTAATTTTGGTCTGCAACTTGTACAATTTTTACTTGTAGCTACAAGTCTTTAAAAAAGTTTGTGTTACGGGGCTTGTAGGTATAAGTAAAAAAATTACAAGTGGTACAACTGTAGAACTTGTAGCCGTTGTGTTACCAGGCCCTTGGCAATAAATAACATTTGTACATGGTGGGACAACGATTATTATTAAATATTTATTATTTATTATTATTATTATTATTATTATTATTATTATTATTATTATTATTATTATTATTATTATTATTATTATTATTATTATTATTATTATTATTATTATTATTATTATTATTATTATTATTATTATTAATTATTATTATTAAAAGAAATAAACTTTAAAGTAGAAACTACTACAAAAAAATATTAACTAAACTGTTTAAGCAAAAATTTAAAAAATTTAAAAATAATATTCCATAAATTTCTTATTTAAAAATGAAACTATTTAAATTTTTAAATATTGTAGTGCTGAAAAATAAGTTGTCTCCATGTTGGGGAGTTATAAGTAATCCTCTATCCTCAAACACGTTACCCGTTTCTGAAAGAAGCTTTTTAAACTTTGAAGACCCCTAGAACTTTATATAGTACGCCAAAGACCCGTCGACTAGCACACGCGCCATTGCCATGCCATGGGTTCAAATCAGTTGTCTGTGGTTCGGGTTTTGCAAGAGCAAAGCCTCCAATGCATACCACCTCAGAAAGTACAAAGACTTGGTCAAACGACTTCGGCACCACGATAACGATATCTGCTTTCTTCCAGCAATGTCTTGTTCCGATGAGGCGTGCTTCACACGTGATGGCTACTTCAACAGCAGAAACAGTCACATATGGGACGAGGACAATCCGCACGCAATGTTCATCATAGTTCACCAGGAGAAATTTATCGTAAACATCTGGGGTGGAATTTTTGGGGATTATCTGCTGGGACCTGTCATCATTCCACACCGTTTGGATGGACTGCGTACCTGCAACTCTCCACAACACGCTTCCGCAGCTCATGAACGACATACCCCCTTGCAACCCGCAGAGACATGTGGTTCCAACATGATGGCGCTCCAGCGCACTTCAGCCACCAAGTA
>JABUQX010054479.1:0-38526 GCA_015478945.1 Trachelipus rathkii
TGGTTTTGAATTTGACACATATATTTTAAAATCGTACTGCAATAAATCATTTTCACAATAAAGGCCAATATCTGTATTTATCGTGTCAAAATTACCAGTATCCGTTATACATATTTCATTTCTATCATCAATAAACTGATGAACATCAGACCCTGTCTTAGAATTTGCACTGCATTCTCCGTTATCGGGCTCAAGACCATTATTAATCCGCTTACTTACTTGACTGGATCCAGCAACAGCCACGTCATTTTTCTCCTGTTCCACACTCACTAATTCGGGGCTTAAAAGTTGCTCATGTTCACTTTTATCACAATCAGTAATCGTATCATCACTAGAAATAGTTGAAGTAGCTGTACTACTTCTACTACTACCGGTCTCAGCTTTGAAAAATGAATGTATTTTCGGATGTTTCTTTGCTTTTTCTTCATCTTCTTTTTTCCTTTTACGGAATTCTGCACCACTTGGACGTTTATTCTTAAACATTTTAAATGTTAAAAAAATAAAAAAAAAAAAAAAAAAAAAAAAAAAAAAAAAAAAAAAAAAATTTAAGACACAATAAACAAACACTACACTTGACACAAGAAATAACACGGGGAAATAACGAGCTCAACTGTTTGACAAAGAAAGACAATAATAGCAATGGCGGTTGGCGGCTTCTGATTGGATTCTTAAATCACGTGATGCCGCGTTGGGGCGGAAGTCTCGTTATGAAGTGGGATGCCGTATATTAATAAAAAATTCGATATTCGATATACTGGATATTTTAAAAAAAAATATCATCATTATATGGCGCTAAAAAAATATCAAATATTATTATATTATATATAGTTAATATATATATATTATTATATATATATAATATATATATATATTATACTATATATATATATTATTATAATAGTATATATATTTATATATATATATTATATATATATATATATATATATATATATATATATATATATATATATATTACTATATATTTATATATTATATAATATATATTATATATATATATATCTATAATACATATATATATATATATCTATATATGATTAATCATTTTATTATATATACTATATTCATATTATATATAATTATATTATATATATATTATATATATATATATAATAATATTATTATAATATATATATATATATAATATATATATATATATCTATATATAATATATATATATATAATTATATATAGAGGGAGAGAGAGAAGAGAGAGAGAGAGAGAGAGAGAAGAGAGGAGAGAGAGAGAGAGGAAGAGAGAGAGAGAGAGGAGAGAGAGGAGAGGAGAGAGAGGAGAGAGAGAGAGAGGGAGAGAGAAAGGAGAGAGAGAGAGAGAGAGGAGGAGAGAGAGAGAGAGAGAGAGAGAGAGGAGAGAGAAGAAGAGAAAGGAGAGAGCTTTTCATTATGCGGAAGTTTTTCATGAAAAAGTGCTCATCTTCTTGCCTCCCCGTGCGCCTCGGTGGGGGATCTGCGCCCCGTACCGGGCGGGCTTGCGGGGATTATTTAGCCAACTGTATATTATATAATATATATATATATATATTATTATATATAATTTATATTATATTATAATATATATAATACTATATAATATATATATATATATGATAAATATAAATATATATATATATCTATATAATATATAATATATATAATAGATATATATTATTATATAATATATATATATATATATATATATAGTATATATATATATATATATATACATATATATATATATATATATATATATATATATATATATATATATATATATATATTATATATATATATATATAATTATATATATATTATATATACATATATATATATATATATATATATATAATATTATATATATATATATATATATATATAATATATAAATCGATATATATATATACATATATTATATATATATATATAATATATATATTATATATATAATATATATATATATATATTATATATTATATATATATATATATTATATATATATATATATATAATATAAATTATATATATATAATATATATATATAAACTGTCTTTACATTTTCAATCTACTGTCTAAAAGTAAATTTCTTTTACCAGCAAACTTAAATTTTCAGCATACTTTTGTCTCCATAAATATATATTATATAATATATATATATATATATATATATATATATATATATATATATATATATATAATATTTATATATATCTAATTGTAGTTTTTATATATATATACTATCGTAATAATAATTTGCACACAAGAAAATTAGCTTCCGAATAAACTTAAAAATTTTCCTTTTTCTTATATATATATATATATATATATATACTATATATATATATATATATAATATATATTATATAATATAATATAATATATATTATATATATTATATTATATGATCAATATATATATATATATTATATATATTAATATATATATATATATATAATACATATGTAGTAATCTATACTGTGTGTGGTAGCATTTCAAAAACAGTCCTCCACCTACACAACCCTGTTGTTTGTCCATCGCATGTTTATTTGCAGTGGTAAACTTCCCTTTTTTTTTTTTTTTTTTTTTTTTTTTTTTTTTTGTAAATCACTCGACATCTTTTACGGGGTTTTGTTTTTTGGGTGCCTGGAATTTTCTCGGGGAAGTGCTTTCCTAATAACCTTGCTGTATGTACTACTGTTGGACCAGGTGTTTTTGAAGCTGTTAACTCTTTGACTACATTCATACAGAAATCTAAATAAGTTACTTTTTTGATACTATTCATATTATAGATTCCTAGGGCATCCAACACTCTTACTTGAATAAAGTGCATTGCTAACTTTTTATACCATTTTATAGTTTTCCTCGTCATTGTATAGTAGTGCAAAACCTGATCAGTTTTGTCGACATAACCCATGTGGGTATTGTAGCTGTCAATACACTTCGGAATATTTTGGTAAATTCTGCCTTCTTTTGATCTTCTGCTTACTCTAACAATGGTGTTTTCATGAGCATTTGATAGCATGTAGACATTCCTCTTGTCGCGAATATACAGAGCAAGAAGATTCCTTTGTGGTTTCAAAAGGCATGAACCGGGATTTTTTCGTTTTTTTTGTTGCCAGATCTCGCTTATGGTAAGCCTTTTTCTGTTTACTTCTAATAGTAACTGTGCCACTAGTCTTGTTTTCCTTTCATACTGTAAATAAATTTTGGTGGTTCGTATAATGAAGTTGTCAGTAAAGATATGAATGACCTTTAGCCAATATAATCTCTTCCATCAAAAATTGCCACAACTGATTCACAGTTTTTGAAAAAAATTTCAAAATCAGCTTTCCATTTGGTCCTGTAGTATATTTTGGGATCTTCTTTAACGCAATATCCATTACTGTGCACATGTCTTGAAATATTTTTATAGACCAATCTAGAGTTTTTAGATTTTATATATTGCCAAAACATTAGTCACCTTCCACAATAACAATTGTTATATCGACTGATTATTTTTTGTAAGGATCAGTTACTTTTGCTTCGTTTTGAGGCTTCCAGGGCTTTTTGCCCTCAACGTAGAGATTTCAGAAAATCTTTTTACCTTCAGCATATATATATCATTAATATATTATATATATAATATATAGTATATATATATATATATTATATATATATAATATATCATATATATATATATATATATATTATATATATATATATATATATATATATATACCGTTTCTCCTTCTGCAGCTTATATACTAACATACAACACACACAACATATATATATTAATATATATATATATTATATTATATCATATTATATATATATAATATAATATATATATATAATATATATATATATCATATATATATATTAATCATAATATACTATTTATATATATATATATATTTATATATATATATATATATATATATAATAAATAATATTTATATATATAATATATATATTATAAATATATATATATATATATATAATATATATATATATATATATATCATATATATTATATATATTATATATATTATATATATAGTATATATTATATATTATATATATATATTATTCATATATATATTATATATTATATATATATACTATATATATATATATTATATATAATATGTATATATAATATATAATATATATTATATATATATATATATTATATATATATATATATATAATATGTATAATATAATTATATATATATTATATTATATATATATATTATATATTATATATCATATATATATACTAATATATATATTATATATATATATTATATAATATATCTCTATATATATAATATATCAAAACAAAAATATTATTTTGAACTTAAACTTTCTGTTTTATATCTATACATATGATATTTTTTTATATTTATATAATTATATAATTATATTAATATATATATATATATATATTCTATATATATAGTATATATTATATATATATATATATATATATATATATAATATATTTATATAATATTTAATATTATATATATTATATAATTATATATAATAATATATTTTTTATATATATTATTATATATATTTTACAAACCAAAAACATATAATAGCCAAAGGGTTGGATAGTTACAGAAAATATACTGGGCGCAACAAAAAAAAAATTTTTTTTTGGCTGCCAAGGATTTTATCGAAATTATAGTATATCGGGTGTGCTGATTTCAGATATGACATTAAGTTTTCCAAGATTGGCTCTTGTTCTTGAGATACAGGGTGTTCCCCAGATATACTCTTATTCTAATAACTTGAAAATTTCACAATTTAGACGGAGATCGTTTGCTGGAATAAAAAATTCTTTTACAAACTTTTATTTTTTTTTCTTCTATTTTAAAACACTATGAGTACTTTTTCAGAAAAGCCTGTCTTGAATACCCAATCGGTATTTGCTAAATACTCTCGCTAGGATGACCTAACTTGCGCACAAAGGAACGACACCCAAAAGAAGTAATATTTACTAATTTGTTGAAGCAAGCCATATCTGACATAACTGGTGGGAATGAAACTCGGAGAACCAAGATAAATTTGGACTCCCATATGGTTCTGTAAAACGGTTGGGGTCGAAAATTGCTACGCCAGTGAAAAAATTGGACGAGAAAAGGTTTAAATTTGGTGTGCCTATGCGTATATGGGAGGGGGAAGCTAAAGAATCCACACAGTGACTGTTATTTTTGTTTGGTTAACGTGAAAGGTATCAATCGTTACAAGAAAACGTAAATTTGAGTATCCGGATTGGAATCAGTGCAAGGCGGACCTGTCTTACGTGTCCCCGAAATGCCATCCCAGGTTCATACACTCCCCCAACTAGCATGGTCTGATGGAAGATAATCCAGGATTTGTGTGCACACGTGCAGATAGTGGTAGTGAATTTGAGAAAGTATTCTATACTATACAGCAAGTTCTCCCAGGAAGAGATCAATGATTTAGTAAGAGAGTTAAGTCTCCCAGCAAGATTCTGAGCTTTTTTTAGCATTCTAACTAAGTTGAAGAATGTCTCAGGCGAATGTAAAATAAAACCCTTTTTTTTCCGGACATGAGAGAGGTAATGACTTCTTTCCAATATTTCATGAATGAGAAGACTGTATACTGTAGGAAAATCCTGACTCAACTCCAAAGGGTTTTACTAATCGGACGAAGATTGGCGGATTTGTTTTGATATTTCAAACGAGAAGCTTTGAAGTGTGTTTCAATTTGAAGGCATTTTTTGGCTTCGAATCCAATAGGTCACTCCAAATGAAAGAGGAATATGAATATATAAGAATGCAGAAGCCTAGATATAATGAACACCAGTGGTCTATATGCTGAGTTTGGAAAATGCAACATCTACTTGGGGAAAAGCGATACTGAAGTACTTTTCATATGCTTGTGGGTTAGTGGGCTAAAGAAAACTGGAACAAGTTTTATGCCTGATAGGGAAAATATGAACTGTAGGTGCATCAAATATCATTACAACCACACTGGTTTGACAGGGAAAATTATTTTCCCCAACTTAGATCAAACTAGGATGATGAAGCAATTTGTAGGGCCTAGAAGATGGGTTAATGTTTCAAATTTTGAGATTTTATGCAGGGTTGAGTATGGAAATCAAGCTTGAATTCTTTAGCGGCCTCAAATTCGCCAAATCATCAAGGATGACATTTCATAAATTCCATGACTGATATTGGAGCATCTGCGGAAAGTTTTGTCTTGGTTGTTCAGAACTTTTGGGCAACCATAAGATCTTGTCCACTATCGTAAGAACTGTACAGATGCTTTCAGCTTTAAATTTGCATCATATGACATAAAAGTTCAATTTCTATACCATTAGATGGTTTCCGGATAATCTGGATGTTTATTAGTGGTAACAAGGGGATAGGTTCATCAGATATCAAGGTGATGGAAGAAAGTTACCAAGGAACACACATGATGGCCGACTATTGTTGGAGCCTTCAACGTTATTGTCCACATTCTGCACACAGAAGACAATCATATTGACATTGTACTGAATTGAATGTTTTGACCTATTAGCATTTTTTTTACTTACTCATTAACAATTTGATATATATATTTGTGTTTTTTATTGTGATTACGTTACAACTAACATCAAAATGTTTGTTATTAATTGTTATTTTTGTGCCACTGTATCTCAAACTAGAGCAATCAGGAAAAGGTAGGTCCATTTCGGAATCAGGGCAAAGTTCCTTAAAATGACGCTTTCAAATGGTTTGCCCGCAACATCTTTTGTTGGCACAGTGATTATCGTATTCTTTCCTATCAGCTAGCAGAAGAATATATTTATATTATTATATATATATCTATATATATAATATATATAAATATATAATTATAGTTATTTTATAATATATATATATTAAATTTATATATTAATATATATATATATATATTATATATATATATTATTTAGTATTATATATTATTATATATTATAATATATATATAATAATATATATACTATTATATTATAAATATATATATATAATTATATTATATGTATATAGTATATATATATAATATATATATAGTATTATATTATATTTATATATATATATTATATATATTATATATATAATTTAATATATATTATATTATTATATATTATTTATTTATATATATTATTATATATATTTAATATTAATATATATATTGATATATATATATTATATATATATCTTATATATATATATATATATATATATATATATATATAAATATATATATTATTATATACTATATATATTTATTATGATATATATATATATATATATTTATTATAATATATATATTTCTATAATATGTAGAAGAATTGTTGTACAGATTGAGGCAAAGGTTGAGGGTGGGAGTATGGGGTAAGGAAAGAAAGGAGTAGATGATTGACAAGCATTGGAATGGGGGATACAGGGGGGATACAATTATAAAAATATCCAGCATCTAGAAATTAAAATTTTCAAATAACCGAGCTTTGAATAGTGCAGGACAATACCCCGATCGTACGCTCCGCTTTTACGGAACATCCTCCTTAATTGACATAGCATCTGATCCGCTCCTCATAGCACTTGCATTCCGCACCTCTTTGAAAATGAAGGATGTTGAGGATGTTTTCTACATTTGATTAAATGCATATAAAAATAAATTTTATTTGGCATCTTTATGATGGGAGTTTATGGGAATAATTGTATTTTTGAATTTCGATTTCTGTATATATATATATATATATTTATATATATATATATATATATATATATATATTATATATATATATATTATATATATATAATATATTTATATATATATTATATATATATATATATATATATAGTATATATATATATATATATATATATATATTATATATATATATATATATATATATATATAATATATATATTTATATTATATATATATATATTAAATATATATATATATATTATATATATATATATATTTAAATTAATATATATATATATATATATATATATACTATTAATATATATATATATTATATATATATAATATATATATATATATACTATATATATAACTATAGTGGAAAATTTACATGTGTAGGGACGGTATGTAAACATTTGCATGGTATGTCCTAGGGAGTGTGCACCAATGTACGCAGGGCGCAATTTGCAGTCAGCCGCCACCGTGTACATCTCTTAACAAAGATTGGTGATCGATTCTTATAAACCTTCCCTTGTAACTAAGCAAAGCGAAGCGCCAGCGAAATAAACTAAAGCATCACCCGCATTTAACGCGGGAGAGATGCCAAATCAATTTGAATGTTGATTGGCCAGACTGCCGCGAGCACGGGGACAGAGCCAAAGACAGATTCGGCATTGTGTACCCGACTCCTCGCTGCCAGGAAGTCCGTGGTTGAAGATTTTGTGTCTAATCCTTTGGTATAAAGGGTCAATTTATATTAGTGACATGGGTCTACTTATTTGCGCTGTCAAATTAACCGAGTTGTTTAAGTTATATTATCATGTCGATGATTCAAACACACCCATTATCATATATTACCATTCAATTTATATGATTGTCACATATTCAATTATCATTCTTGCATAGTTTAATAAACGATAACGACCGATCTGTTATTTTACACATCCCAATATTGATTTATATTTATTAATTAATCAGCCTCGAGTATCTCGGCTTAGAATTTTGGTAAACCCCGAGTGACAATAAACCCCCCCCCCTTCTAAGGGTGCATTCCTGCATTGTCATTGTTTTAATTACTTGTAATTGATCACCGTCAAATTGGAGTGTAAATTTGTGAAAAATAACTGTGAATTTAAACCTGTTCTAAATATAAATCAGTGTGTGTAAACTTAAACTATTATTTGTGTTAAGCAAATTGTGATCAGTGTCGTGAATTAAACTGTGTATTAAAAACTTAATTGAAGAAAAATCCAAAATTTGGAAAAGAATAAACAGAAAAATATTCGTTGCTCAAACGAACGAGCAAAATTCTCAAAGCGACGCTTAAATTTCAAATCGGTCTGTAAGAACTCATTGAACTTTCAAACGACCGTTGGAAATAGGCATCACAAGTTTGTAAACAAAACTCCCTTTGTTAAGTGAAAATATGCCTGCTGCGAAGAAACTATCGCTTAAAACCAAACCAAATAAGGCTAAGGTTTCCCCCAATAAAGGAAGGGGAAGAAAAAAATAAAAATTCCCAAAGAGATAATCCTGTCTCCACGCAGAGAGACGAGGGTCCAACCATTCCTTATATAAATAATTTCTTCATCCGATGCGGACAAGATAACTCGCCGAAACTTTTTAAATAAAAACACAACGACGACGGCCTGATAACCACAGTCACCCCATATTGAAACAATTTATATAGTCATTTGGACGCTGCAGCCAATCCCTCCTTTCGGACCCATAATAGAATTATTCAGCTGGGCTGAGCGCGGTGAATGCAGTCTTAAGTTGGAAATAATGGATGCACACTGAATGGGAGTGGCGGCCTTTTTGGCAGCGAATTTTTACCAAGTCTTGATAATACAAAATTCCTTTGCAAGATATGCTCTATGCATTACTCATGACGATTAACGAGGAAAACCTCATTTACCACTTTAGGCCACGAATCCGTCTTTCAAAAAGGGCAATGCAACAAGGAACTACCGCGTGATATATAAAATAAAGTGGAGACTTTGGTAGTAGACAATTTCGATCTGGTTGTTGAAACTAACCCAATTTTTGCAAAATCGCCTATCTTTAACGAAGAATACCAACAATTGGTCCAGCATGAGTCTATGCTATGTCCGGTAAGACAAAACCTCAAGGATGGTTCAGAAAAGTGGCCGATAACCGAAGTTATTTAAAATTTTACAATAGCGAAAGAAAAACATTATCAAAACCTCAAAAATAAGATTTTGGGGGAGAGTAAATCTAGATGAGAGAGAGAAGAAGGCTTTTTCCGCGCTGCTACCAAAATAGAAGAGAGTTTACTCATATAGAGAGAACGCCCACAAAACTCAACACCAGCCTCGATCTAGGAGAAAATTTCAAGCCAAGTACTAGAAGCATGATGAAATCCTAAAGAGCACATGGCGGCACCTGTCGAACTGCTCGTTAAGAAAGAAAGTCAACAGTTGATGCAGAAACTGAGCCCCGGAGAAGTGTAGGTCGAAATTCCAGAGTACTAATACACAATGCTGTTGAGAGTAATATACAATACTTATTGTTAGTCTACCACAACTTTCCTCCACCAGGCTTTATCGACACATCACAGCACCGATATTGAAATTGGGTCCCTCTATACACTATTATGATGCTCCGAGGGGATGAATGCCCACAAAACAAAAGAAACAAAGGCGGGAAAACGCCTAGAACGGGGCCGCTGCCATCTGGAGACAGTCCGTAGCTTCTCTAAAAGTCTGCATAAACATTGTGACACTTCAAGATCCTAACGTACGTAGTAAAAACTGAATGAATTATAAATCAAGTAAGTAGAGAAATAAATTGTATTGGAACAAGAACATAGAAAATGGCAACAAATAACTTATAATAAAATAAAAACAATAAGATAAAAAATAAAAAATACATAATAAAATGATAACTACTATACTAATCAACCACCACACTACTACTGAGCACTGAGAAAATATTAATAATAATATTAAAAAGTAATATGTAATAATAATAATAATATAATAAAACTAATAATATAATAAATAATAATAATCAAATATAATAAAAAAAATATAGAATGAAATGTTGACAATATTATAGACCATGAATTCGATCAATATACATAACGATTTAAGTGGTAAATAACTTGCATGCTTAATCTTAATACAGTGTTGATAATTATAACATAAAATTTACCCATGCGTACTGGTACAATGATTCGATAAAAACATTGGGGTAAGTAATGTAAATGTACAGAATCGAAGGAAGTCTGAGGTTCAAGAGAAAAATGGTACATGTACAAAGAATAATGATTTTTTAGGCCTGTAAAAATTACAGCATGTAATTAAACTTTTTTAATGATATTTCATGTATGTTACGCAGGTAAAGCGTGGGTAAGGTCATGAGGCAAAGAATCTACCTTTAGTCAGGTCGATGACATTTTCCAAAGACGATAGATCCTTAATGCGCATTAAAATGATCTTGAGGAGACCCAGACCGAAAGAAAGCTTGCGGAGAATGACTAATCTAACAAATTGTACCAGGTGTTGTAATTAAATGAAAGGGAACCATTGTTGACCTTTAGGATCTTGTTTAACATCTTGAAAGCTGATATTCTGGTTGCAAGGGCAAGGAAAGCTGTTCGTCATCATGCCTGGTTGCAAACAATACTAAAATTAAAATTTATGATGTAAAAACTATTAAATTTGACATTAATATGAGTAAATTTTATGTAGATGATTTCTATATTGCTGACGTAGAGGTAAACATCTTGGGTCTTCCCCTTCTTAAGCGTTAATTTAGGGTTAAAACTTTTAAAAATGATTTTCTTAGATCCGTTCATCAAATAGAACTATAAATTTAATTAGAGAATAATAATGTTAGGTGAAAATTTTGTGCAATGGCATGTCTCAAGACCTATATCTTCTCTCGCACCCTTTCAACTTCTTATAGCTCGTTCCTATTAGTGAACTATCAAATTTATAATGAAATTAATTACTCGAATACAGAGAGTTTATTTCTATACCTTATGTACAGAAAATAATTATTAAAGATTAAAATGAAAGATGGGGAGAGATATTTGAAAGAGTATAAAGGCAAAATAAGCTGCGGGAACACAGACATTAACTAAAGATATAAGAGGTCAAAATTAAGTGCAAATGAAGACAGCATGTCAATACCTGAAAGAATATTAAGATAGAATTAGCTGATACTTATCCTTATAATGCCACAAAGGCCCCGAATAGCGTAAGGGCAAGAAGGATCCCACATAATATATAATCATAAACTAGAGCAGAAATTTTAATTGTATATTGCAAAGGGTGCTGGATACGAACTATTCGCCTGGGCTTCCCAGTGTCCGTGTTTAGAGAAAAGTCATAATAAGTTCAGATCTTATTTCAGACTTCCGTGAGTTAAATAAAAGAGCGGAACCCGAGCCCTATGGTTTACCAACATTGCAGGATGCAATATTCACATTGCAAGGGAGCAAATACTTTTCACGTATCGATATGACCCAAGCCTATTATGGAATACCGTTACATCCAGACAGCATAAAGTACTTTACCATCACTAGCAACCTCGGCAATTTCAGTTATTCCTGTTTGCCCATGGGATATTCTGCGTCCCCATTTGTTTTCCAACGTTTCGTCAATATCCTCCTGCAGGGCCTCGAGAACACCCAAGTTTATATGGATGATATTTTAGTCCATACTAAGACCAAAGAGGAGCACAAGATTGCCCTTGAAAGGGTGTTTAAGCGGCTGCAATACCTACATGTAAGCCTAAACCCCTCAAAATGCCAAATAGGAGAAACGGAAATCGACTATTTAGGCTACACTATCAATGAAGACGGGATACGGCCCAATTATGAGAAAATAAAAGAGATATTGGAGGTGCCAAAACCTAAAACGATAAGAGATTTAAGAGCTTTTTTAGGTCGCGTGGGCTTTTATCGCAATACATTAGTATGTTGGGCAGATGTAATAGCCCCTTTAAATCTATTTCTACGTGGAAAACCATATTCTAGACGAAGAATAATCTGGAATGAAGCTGCAGACAAAGCATTTGAAAATGCAAAGAAAGCCATCCAACATGCATCCACTCTAACATATCCTAGTGCAGCTAGGCCGATAAAGGTCATTGTGCATGCCACTCAAATAGCAATTGCATGTGCAATATTATCAAATGATAAAGAAAGTCGGCCTATCGCATTTTATAGCAGTGTCTTATCTCCGACTGAACAAAAATATGATTATGCTAATAAACTGCTGTGTTTGAATAAAGTACTTTTAAAATACGGATATCTCATCGTAGGTCGAAATTTTGCAATTGAAACGACCTCTAGAGATCTAATATCTCGCTATGGTCGGGTAAACCATTCTAAAAATAAAAATGTTCGAGAGGTCCGCCAAATGAATTTTGTTAGCTCATTCCAACCGTCCTGGCATTTAATCACTTCTAAAAACAATCCTTTGTCTGTATACCTTATAGATAACGAAATAATTGCAAGTATAAATGATTGCAATCCTGATGAAGGGGCGTGGCCTCAAAATCTCTCAGCCAATAGCGGCGCGTCAGCTGTACAGAAAGAGAACGGGATTGGTTCCTCAGCGAGCGTCTCGACCAGTCAGAGCACAGGACACGAACCCAACAGAAATAATAACAACAATGGCTCTTTAAATATGAGTTGGAATGTACCGATACCTGCGGCCTTGAAAGGGTGGTCAAAAAGGAATTTAAAAACTGAGACAGCACGCGTCGAGACCACAAAAATGAATGAAGGTCTACAAGCCATCCCTTTAAATGAAACCGCTGACCCAAATTCCTTGCCTACTACAAATATTTACGATAGAAATACTTCGAATTCTGTTGAATCACCTCCTTCCATTGATCAGCGAATAGCTATGGAAAATAAATTATTAAATAAATTTAAAACTCAAAATGTACACCATAAAGCTGTGTGTGAGAGACGTGAAGAACCCATAGAGGTAAAAATGGTAAATTTAGTCACTAAAGCGCAGATAGAACTGATAAAGCGTTTTAAAAAGCAAATCGATTATAAAAGCATAATGATAAATCAGAAAAATGATGAATACATAAAAACATTGTTATTAGATAAAACAAAAAGCTCTCTTATTATTAAAAGACAAAATTTTTGGTATCAAAGAGAAGAGATTTAATTATATGTGGATATCTCACTGAACTATGCCAGAATATTGCTTCCAAATGCTAATATCGATGAGGTGATAAAAGTAACACATCTCCAGGGACATCTGGGGATAAATCGTTGTCTGACTGCTATCAAAGTTGATTTTGTCTTCCAAAGCATGCATAGGCGCGTGAAGAAGATCGTGCAGATGTGTGAACAATGTCAACTTGGCAAAGTTGGAAGGAAAATAAATCCCATCTATGGAAAATATAGAGAAGCCAGTCACAAGTTCCAAACTATGAATGCAGATATTCTTAAGTTACCCCCCTGCAGAAGCTATAAGTATTTATTTACCCTTGTAGATCGGTTCTCACATTACTTTGGGCCTTTCTCTCAGAATATAATAAGAGACGTTATGAAGTGCATGTAAATAAAATACTTTTCTCATATTAGAGTCCGAAATTGCGTCACAGATAAAGGCGCCCAATTACACGTCCCATTGTTTGAGGCACATGCCATATAGACTGAGAGATGCAGTCCCACAGGCTATTCCAAGCCAAGAAAATTTCACAAGCCTCTTAATTGTCTAATGAACTATGTTGCGCGAACCAGAACTAAACGAAGCAGGATGGCTCTGATATTTACATATGTTTTTTTTTTTATCAGGGCAGTCCCATCGCGAAAGTGGATTTAGTGCAGAAACTTAGGTATGCACAAAATATAAACATCCAAGGATCTATTTAATACAATGTGCAGGACAGACTATTACTATGATACTACATAGGAAAAACTCGCAAGTTGTATGGCTAAGCACTTGCAAAAGACAATCTACGAAATTATAACTGTTCCTTCCCCCGACCTTATAAGATGCTCCACATTCTATTTTGGGAAATTAACATATAATATGGAAGCTTGAACTGATACAGTGAACAATACCTGGTGTAGATTAACTAACAATAATGCTCACTAATATTAGCGACGACAAAGATAGGAGTTTGGAAAATCTCAGAAGGTTAAAAATCATTTGCAATGTATAAATTTCAATTTAGACAGAAAGAAAAACGAATAAAATAAGGAAGGAAAGGAATAAGAAACAGAGAAGTCTTCTTGCGAATCTAATAGAGTATAGGTCGATTTTATAAAAATTCGGAAACAAATTGTAATTGTAAAAGTGTGTTTTTAATTTCAAAATTGTATTCTGTAACCTCCTTTCAAGTAGTCTTTCCTCTGTCTTATTCCACTTTCCTATTATTGTAAATGTAGGAAGGAGAGTATAAGAAATAAGAAGTGAATAACCATCTGCTTCACAAATGGTTATAGAGCTTCTTATGTCTTTAGTCTTCCAAGGTCACCAATTCTATAGCGGAAATTTCCATGTGTAGGGACGGTATGTAAACATTTGCATGTATGTCATAGGGAGTGTGCACCTATGTACGAGGCGAATTTGCAGCCCCACCCGTGTACATCTCTTAACAAAGATTGGTGATCGATTCTTATAAACCTTCCCTTGTAACTAAGCAAAGCGAAGCTCCAGCGAAATAACTAAAGCATCTCCCCGTATTTAGGCGGGAGAGATGCTAAAGCATTTGAATGTGATTGGTCAGAGCCCGACAAAGGACAGAGCGCCAGATTCGGGATTGTGTACCGACTCCTCTTGGCAGGAAGTCGTGTTGAAGATTTTGTGTCTAAATCCTTTGATATAAAGGTTAATTATATTAGTGACAGGGTCATATTATTTGCGCTGTAATTAACGAGTGTTAAAGTTAATTTATATGCCGATTATTACCCATTATCATATATTCACCATTCAATTTATATGATTGTCACATATTCAATTACCATTCTTGCATAGTTTAATAAAACCATTAACGACTGATCTATTATTTTACACATCCCAATATTGATTTATATTTACTAATTAATCAGCCTCGAGTATCTCGGCTTATATATATATATATATATATATATATATATATATAATAAATGTGAATATTGTATATATATATATTATATATATATATAAATATAATATATATATTCTTATATATATATAGATATATATAGTATATAATATATATATATATATATATATATATATTATATATATATATATATATATATAATATATATAATATATATTAATATATTCCTTTCTATATATATATATATTAATATAAATATATAATATATATACTATACTAATATTATATTATATAATATTTTTATAATATCTTATAATATATATTTATATTCTTCTTATATATATATATATATATATATATATATATATATATATATATATATATATATATATATATATATATATATATAATATATATATATATTATATATATATTTTTTTATATTTAATTTTTTTTGGAGTAATTTTATGGAAATCATGCGATTTTCTATATATACTTATTTTTAGTAATGTTATGGCACTAACTTGGTGAAAGATCTTTATCTTACAGTTTATCCCTTCCCCACGAGGACGTAAGTTGCGCTGATAGGGGCGATATCGCCCACGTTGAAAATACCTGGTGTAACCTGTAATTTATTTTAGGATGAATTATTGCCGGATTATATGTTTATTTGTTTAAATATCCGTTTGTATTTTTTCGGAAACTGATGCTTACGGCAATGTATTGTTTTCTGTTAAAAACTGTAAATTCATATATTAAAACCTAGGATAAAAATGTCATAATCCTTGTATTGATATTACTTGCACTAAGTTCAATCCGCATATGCAAAAGTTAATAACCCATTGATGTACTGGTTGGCTATTGTGCTTATCTCTTCTATATTGTAGCCAATATATAGAAAACTTAATGTACAGTTAACAATCTTTACAACCTTAAATATATGGATATAACTTAACGTATAATTTATAATCTTTACAATCTTAAAGTATCTAGATACATGTATCGGCATACTGTGTATCGATAACGCAAGAGTTAAGAGGTACCGATGTATTCGAACGCTAAAGTAAAATTTTTGTATATCGAGATATCGGTATGCTAAGCAAATTTTTTGTATCGATGCCCATCAATGAAAAAAAGTATATAATAATATATATAATATTATATATATATATATATAATATTATATATATATATATTAATATAATATATATAATATTATATATATTTATATATTATAATATAATATATATAGTATATAATTATATATATATATATAATATATATGATATATATATATAATATTACTATATTTATATATATCATATATATATATATATATATATATATATTATATTATATATATTAATTATAAATTAATATATTTATTATATATATATATATTATATATATATATATATATATATATATATATATATAATTTATATATATATATATATATATATATATTACCTATAATATATATATATATATATATATATATATATATATATATATTATATAATACATATATATATATATAAGTATGATAATAATATATATATATATATATATATATATAATATATTATATATATATAATCTCATCCTCCCGAAGGCAACAATGCATGTAACAAAAAAATAATAACAGCTACAGGAAAATAAATTAAATTTATTAACAGGAGACATTTTTATCATGAATTAATAAAAATAGTGGTTTAAGTATGTAAAAATTGTTTGAAAATCTGTATGATAATTATCATTTTTTAGAAACGAAACGCAGCTTCTATCGCCTCCGAGAACGTCAAAGTTGCAAAGTCGTTTTTTTTAACTAAAAAGAAATTCCCAAGGGAAACCACAAAGACTGGGAGAGCGTCGGGTTTCTTGAGCCGACGGCGGACGCCCCCCACGGGACTAAGTCCCCGCTCTGTCCCTCCGTCTGTCCCTCAGTTGTTACGCCTTCACGGTAAAAAGGGTGAGCATCACCTTATGAAAGCTTCAAATGGCATAGCTGCTCCTCTTAGAAGAGGGGTACTTCCCCACCTAATTAGGGGGAGGGGTGACCATCAAGTTTTACAGTGTAAAGACAAAAAGAAATTAGAGATTCTACAACTAATAGAGTTCACATGCCTAAGTGCTTTAAATGTGAACGATATGGTCATAGTGATGAGGAGTGTATATATGAAGAATTTTGTAGTGGATGTAAAAAGTATCATCGCCGTGGAAGTGAAATTGCATGTTATGCTTCTACTTGGGATTATAACCATCCCAAGGCTCTAAGGAGAATAAAGTATTTACCTTTAAAGAATGAAGGTAAAGTCAGAGAGATGAAATTTAAGAGGTCTGAGGTACCTCCTTCTAGTTCATTTTCCTCTACTCCTTCTCCTTTCTTCTGATATCGGTCTAAACTTAATAAACAGAGCTTTTCTACCTACGCGAGATCTCCGTCCAAAATCTCTAAATGTTCTTGTACACAGTGTGTCAATTGTCCTAACCTTGTCACCTCATGTTATGTAATTTTACTTCGTCCTAAGTTAATTACTACATTACTAATGTCTCGATCTACCGAAATACACATATAATTTTCACACACACAGAGTTAACTACCAATAAAAGTCGAATTTTAACGGCGTTATAATCGGCTTCGGTCATAACAGCCCTACCCCTCTCGGAGTATACACGAGAGATATAAATAAAGTAGCGACCCTATGTCCTGTCTATTTATGAAAAATAAAACCCGCTTACCATCTTACTTTCATACTCCAAACTTCTAACTATATAAAAAACGGAAGTATTATAATGTCTTCCTTCACTCACATACAATTTTTATGGTAATTAATACGTTCGGTTCTAGATTTGGAGCTTCTAGGTGATTTTGAAAGAAGCCTCTTCAGCAACTATACACAGTTGCGGAAATTAACCCTAAGAACACATAGCTTAAAACAGTTCATTAACGTTTTCTTATGTCAGTAGACCGCATTTTTAAAACAATTTTTTAAAAATAATTAATTTTTATTTTTTTTGCTTTGTTTAATTTTCATTATATTTGCATCATTTCCCTATTCATTTATCTTTTTACATATTGTAATACGTAGAATTTTATTGGACAATTTCAAACTCTTAAGAAAGTGTCATATTGTAACTTTTTTATAAAAAATATTTACGGTTGACAGACATAAGTTATGTGATGTAGGGTTAAAAACCGTCCTGTTTTACACCAGCCATATTACACTAAAATCAATATCTGCCAGATGCGAAATATTAGGGAATTATTGAGTTACAAGTATAAAACTATGGTAAGTCGTTAAGTTAAATTTTATGTGTTTCGAATTACTTACGTCGTTTTAGATTAAGAATATTGATAGGAACTGACACTTTAAAATGATACCGCTTACGATAAACATTACCGCGCGGATGTGTACATTTTATCTTTTCGAGTTTAATTATGAGATACTTTAATTAATAAAGAAGGGACAATAATGCGAAGGTTCACCCATTCCTCTTAATAGTCTCAAAGCCATCGAACGACAACATTACCCACAAGTTCTGACCGAACTTATAGTCAGGTTTTAAAGTTCTCCGTTTCCATAAGAGACATAGAATCAAAATGTTGGTAATTACAATCTGCGTACTAATTCAGCCGAAATAATTAGAGATGTTATGCTTCTTCAGTACGGAACACTCTCTATACCATCCTCCTACAAGGATCTCGTCAGTACTGAGACCATTTTACGGAGGTCTTGAATACCACAACAATCTTCCACTCAGGGTGCGTGTTGGAAATCGCTCTCTGTTACGAAGGCTGCTGTTACTCAACCCCCACCACAGAAGTATAATCGTCCTCTATTACCGGAGCTGCTGTGAACATCTGCATTCTACCATCGAGTAGTTGAAGGAGGAGAATCCTGCAGAGAAGGATTGCCTCCTACTCTTTTATCGAATTTCGGTCATTTTGGACAGAGCACCGCAGTGCAGCTCCTCCGCTCCGAGCGCTCACTTCGAATTACGCACTCAGTGGTGATTATATTGCGGAGCAACGCCGGCATTTCCAAACAGCCATCTGCCTTTCCGAATCACTTCGGGTGAATTACCGACAGCACCGCAGTATTTTCTCGCACCAAGCGTAGCCACTCGAATCTGCTCCAAGGCAGATTTGAGCGAAATACGCGACGACCTTCAAATAGACTCTTCTGCGTTTTTGATTCATCAATAAATATATCGGAGCACGCTGGCTCCCAACTATAAGAGCTCATCCGCACAATTATTGTCACTAGTGTGACCATGGTCTGTGCAACGATGACCTCTAATAATAACGTTAGACTCAAATTCACTTCGTCAAATAGTGATTTCGTCAGTGCCCCCAACACCTCCCTTAAATGCTCAAAAATCTGCCCTGCGCTATATGTGCCTCAAAATACATTTACTAAATAGTAATTCGAGTAGGTACCACAGCGCAATGCTTTCAGGGCAACTTCCGCCTAAATGTCTTGCCCATGCAAATATGCGCGGAAAAAATAGCGCTGCACCGCCATTAACGAGCGCCGAATTACCTCGTCATGTAATACTTATCGCCACGCCTGTATCAAAATACGGTACTCGAATATAGCCCGCGTGTCTCTTTATACAAGAGCACCATGCCTCATAAATTCACAATCGTTCATCCTGTACAAGCCATCCAATCCTAGGGATCCCTTCTTCAGACGTCAGGGTAATAAAATGTGAGGGTAACTTATAAACAGAGTCGGTTTGATCGTATTCCTACCGCTGGAAACATAAAATTTTTTTTACTATCTCTGAGATGAATGACCATACAGCCAATAGAAAAAAGATTCACTGCGAAGAGTAGTACAAACACCAGAAAGAGTGTAAGTCATATATAATAAATTAATAAACGAGTCACTTCCTACACATAAATGAGAAGTAACCTCCCACATCATTTATTAATAATACTTTAAACACCCTTCTGATTTTATTTCTTTCTTCTTATGACAGTTCTAATACTTATCTACTTCATACAGAGATTATCAAGCACTCATTCCTTCTCTATCTTACGTCGCACAGACCAGATACCGGAAAAACCTTGACTGTATAGACTTGAATGCTATTTAATTTTCTTCTTCGCCGCACACAACAACCCGTTAGGGGATAAACTTATGTAGCCGAATTATACAAATTTTTTCATACGCACCCGACCATATACTCGGATAAATATATCTTGAAAGCCGAGCATGTTCACAGTATACCTTATTCTTATAGTGTAATACTTTTTTCAGACTTAGAGAAATATTACCTTACTTCAGTATATTCTCCCTGCTAGGGTACGAAAAAAAAAAATCCGACATTTTTGCATCTCCACCCAGAGGAATTATACTCATTACGAGAGACAAAAAGGATTTCCTTTTTTGGCAACCCTTTTACTTTGAATACCCTTCTACATGTAATCAAAGGCAAACATTTAATGCTATAGAGCTGTAGTAATATTAGGCGCCGACACGGAATTCACATTGTGACAAGCAAACTACTACTTTACTACCGGCCTCTACATTTTTATAAAACTCAAGAAACCAATATTGAACAATTAACACTTACACAGTTTCGTGAAATGAAAGAGTAAAAGATCTTCAGATACTCAAATTAGAAGAATATTGACGAGAGAATTTTACTACTCTGAGATTCAGTTAAGATATCCAAGTATGTTTAGAAATAATCCATTCGCAATTAAGAACGGCTATGCATTTCCTTTTAGTTAAAAATTAGAAAACACTATCGCTTATAGCTGAATGAATCAAGAAGGAATTTTGCCCTTTAAATAAATTTTTCATTAAACTTATAGTGGAAGTCCCCTAATGTATATAACGCCCATACCGATCTCCCCATAAATATATGGAAGCAATTGTATGAATATGGGGGAGACGCTGAAAAGGTAACATTAAAGCCCAGGTATTTTCCCTAGTTCTTCACCTTTATTTAATTCCTAAAAAAGACTGGTAGTAAATGCGAGTAGTTGTGAACTCGAACGAATCCTCACTATTACGGATTGCTTCCTTTACGAACATATCAAGAGCTCTTCATTAATACTCCGCACGCGTGTTCTCCTCCGTAGATTTATTGTCAGAGTTTTACCACTTGGAGGTAGAGATAACGTCTCGTCCTTACACTGCTTTCTCCACTACTAGAGGGCATTATCAAATGAGGGTCATGCCTTAGGACAGCAATGCACCTCTTATTCAGTGGTACATATGGAAATGCATCTCCGGATTGCTGATAGTCGTCTGTTTAATATTTATAGAAGATATACTTATTTTCAGTAAAGACATCCCTACGCATTATTCTCATCTTTTTAAAGTCTTTAATGCTCTTTCTAATGCACAGCTTAAAATAAAGCTTGAAAAGTGTTCATTTTTCAAAAGCAGTGTCACCTTTTAAGGTTTTAAAATTAGTGAAAGGGCTGTCTTCCAGATCGATCAATTGGAAGTATTAAGGTTTTTAAAAATTCCATCAGAATGTGTCTATGTCCGTTCAGTCCTCGGTTTCTTATTATTTTCGCCAATTGATCCCGAATTACAGTTGTTCAACCCCTTACTCTGCTCTTAAAGAAGAATATTACATTTTCTTGGCAAATTGGACAACAATCCGCTTATGATTCTTTAAAGAAATTCTTACTTTTAGATCCTGCTCTTTCTTTCCCTGATTATACTAAACCTTTCATCCTTAGCACAGATGCTTCAGATTTTGGCATAGGAGCCGTGTTAGCTCAGCTGGATGATAAAGGGAAAGAAAAACCCTTAGCCTTCACATCTAAAATGTTAAGCAAGGCGGAAATAAACTATAGTACCACCGAAAAGGAGGCTTTAGCTATAGTATACGCTCTCACCAAATTTAGAACCCTAATATTTGGTTATCCCCTTAAAATTTATACAGATCATTCCGCTTTAGTTCATCTTTTCCGCCATAAGCAGTTGGCTGGTCGTTTAGAAAGGTGGAATTTAAAAATTCAGTCCTTTAATCCTGAAATTGTTCATATTAATGGTAAACTGAATATAGTTCCCGACTATCTAAGTCGTCATCCGGTTCCGAACACGGGACACCTTTCTTCTTCTAAGGAGGATGAACCTGACAATGCGTCTTCTGCTATCAGGTTCCAATTTCCTGAAGACCCCCCTATTGCTTTAGTTCATAATCCTATTCCGATAGCTTTTCCTGACACTAGAGTTTATACATTTTCAGATGAAGTTGTCTTCCATGAACAGAGAAAATGTCCTAGGTTGTCGGAAATCATCAGGAAAATTGAAAATTCTCGTAATCCGGATAGTTGTCTTCCACACCTTTTGTAAAAGGTAGAATATCTCCCAAAAATAGATATTTACTTGAAGTTCCAGATTCTCTCATATACACTATTATATTTTTGAATCACAATACTCTTTCTGCAGGACATCCAGGTGCTGATCGCACTGAATACCACATAAGGGAGAAGTATAACTTCCCAAGGTTATCTACTTTTGTTTCTTTCTTCTGTAAAAAGTGTACTTCATGCATCGAGGTCAAAGGTTCGAAACCTCATCCTGTTGCTATAAATTCTTACCCTTTGCCTTTCTATCCATTTTCTAGAGTACATTTGGATACTATAGGTCCACTTCCAAAGTGCAGGGTTACAGGCGCTAAATATATCTTGGTTTTCAAAGATGCACTTACTCGTTATTGCGAGATATGCCCTGTAGCTTCCAGGGATGGTAAAGTAGTTGCGGAAACTCTTCTTAATAGGGTCATACTGCATCATTCTGTACCGGAAATTCTTATCACTGACAGAGCAACGGAATTTACTTCCGAATTTTTCAAAGAGGTCTGCAAAACGTGGAACATTAAAAATAGCACTATCGCCGTCAGACATCCTGCAAGCAACAGTCTTGTAGAGAGAGAAAATAGACTTATTGAGGATTACTTGCGTCATTTTGTCTCTACGCAACAGGACGATTGGGGCAAATATATTGCTTTTGCGTAAATTTCCTTAAATTCCACATATAACTCTTCTATCGGTAATACTCCCCATTTTCTGGCTCATTTTTATGTTCATAGGTTACCTTATGATCTTCCTGACTACGTTTCTCCTTTTGTTAACCAAAAACATAGCCTTAAAAGATCATTTATATTGATTTTTAACGCGAAAATGCCCGAAAGAGCAGCTGCTATCCGGAATTGGCTGTCAGAACTCGAAAAAAGAAAACATCAGAAATCGCTCAAACACAAAATTGCAAAGGTTCTATTCGTCCTATACGTGTTGGCGATTTTGTTTACTTCTACTTCAAACTCCCATTATCACTAAACTTTTCAGAAATGGAATACCTTATCTGTATAAAAATGTCCGAATATTGACAAATAACTTCTGCGATGTTTGTTATAACAGAGAATTCGATACATGTAACAAATTTGAAATTCTCCCCAGCCACATCTTAAAACTACAAAAATAACCTTTCTTCCGTTGTGCAAACTTGATGATCCTGTCCGAAACACCTTTTCCCCGAAACCTGTTCAGCATTGTTTTCACCATCCTCCCCCGCTCACCTGGCCGTCGCTCTCTCGTGGAGGGCGGCCATTCTCATGACATCTTTTCAGATGACAATGATTTGATGTAAGTATTTTGGTTAGAAACATATTGCTCCCCCATACCTGCTGTAAACATTACCGTCCCAGCAACTACGTCACAAGTGCAACAGCAACAACACCGATCTAGCAGCAGCAACGCAGATGCAAAACAGCCAAAACAACGAAGTCCATAACACCAAAACCGGTATAACAACAGCGACACGAAGCACAACACCAAAGGAATGTAACTCCTATTCCACGAGTCTTCATTGACCTTCGGTACAGTTTCTTCTCCACGACAAGGCTTTCCACATTACATCAACAAAAAACCAAAGAGTTTCATCTGATTCAATCTTTGGTACAAGATCAAATGAAAGTATTCAATTCCTATTTAACGCATCCTTTACGTAGGAATTTTCATAAGCTCTCACAGCTATTTTCTTTCTTTCACCAACCTAATTGTCTAGTTCAGATTTGTTTCATAGTTTCTCACTTTCTGTCTAGGCGTTTTCTACCATAAGTAGTAGTCCCCTTCTTCCTAGCCAAACAGGTGCTCGTGACTATTAATATTATTATTGAGTAACCCAACATCAGTCTCTCCGTCTTTCACCGAAGAAACTTTTTTAGATGACAGACGAAAAGATCCTTCCTACTGTCCTCATACAAAATTTAGAGCACTCGTGCAAACTCCATAAGACTTCTAGTCAGTGCGAGACGAGCACCTCCTCCTTTGTTAACCCTGAATTCTCATTCTTTTCATTTAGTAGATCCTATAATACTATTCTTGGACTCTAATCCTAATGCTCGTTCTAGATCTGTTCCGACATTTTAGGCAGTTTCCTTTAGATGTTCAAGACGTGCTCCTGAATTACCTCTAAGCTTCACCTAACTTTCATTCCTAACTTCTCAATTTTAAGTATAAAAACTTCCTTCGAAGCTTTCGCCAAATCACAAGCACTCTTGATTATTCTACTCCTACATATTCACAAAGGATGTATCCTGTTCGAAACATACTACACCCTTTCCATTCTACTCCTATAACTGATGTGTCTACAACATCTTCTAATACTCTTCCCCAAAGTTCTACTACCTCCACTACTGTCAATCCTACACCCAGTGGTACGGATCTTGCCAGCACTACAGCTATACCAAAGACACTTAACTTAAATCATATCAACAATATACAATACAATTATTACCCTTAGAACACATATAAATAATTAGTGTTCGTCCTCATATTTATTCGATGGACAGTTCCGTTGAATTAAATATGCAATTGTAAATTATGTAAATAGTTTAGTTTTAAAATCGATATTAATCGTGTGTTCTACGCGCGATTCCGATTTCATAGTAATTAAGTAAGTCGACACTCCCGTGTGCTTTGCTCGCGTGATTTCGATACTTTAGTATGTAAGTTATATGTAAGTATAATCTTTTATATGTGTTACTATTTCTCTTTTATGTGTTTTATATTCTTATACTTTTATATGTTTGGGTAACCTTTACCTGACTTTATACAAAATGGAAAGAAAACGAAATAAAAATAGAAAAGTTTAGAAAATCGAAAAATATGTAACTAAGCTCTAGTTATAAGCGTCTTGTTGATATATGTAGCATTGTAATAACATTGTTCTACATATCAGTGTGCTTTAGTTGTATTTACTTAAATTTTAAATAATGTTCTTTCTCAGATGTCGATGTTATCTATCTTCCCGCATTTAATTGTGGTTTGTCTGCTTCTTTTATTTACTTGTTTACATAGCCCTATTCCTAAAACTGACAATGCCGTAATAATTGTTATGGTCATACAAGCTATGACCAATTGGTATGAGAAAATTTATTTTCTCCTCTCAATCTTCAGAAATAAAATATATTCAGAATCATCTCCCTCTGAGATCTACAAGGAACATACTTGGCGACCTTCATATTCATCTTCACTTTCTCTGGAACCTTCCTAGAGTAATGTCATCTGTCATTCCTTTTTCTGACTTTGCTGTCACTCATTTTCTATTCTTACTCCTACTTCTCTGAACGCTCGTACAGTGTCTAATTTTCTTCACAAATAAACAAGCTATGAAAAAAAATATGTCTATTGTGCAATTTTCAATGTTTGCATGTGCTGACTATTTCCCTTTGTTCCATGTTTCATTCTCTCAAATCTTTTACCTTTCCTCTTGAGAGTGTTCCTATAAATGTAACTAATGTACCTTACTCTGTGTCTGCACTTCATGTGTATGTTCAACTATATTGCATGTATATTTCTACTCAACTATGTTTATCTTCGGATAATATGTTTTGAATCAAGTATGTACTCTAACTACGAATTAGCATCATTAGTATCAATTTTCAAATCGCTCTTATGTATTAAAGTTAAAGTTAATAATTCCCCTTACCATAGTATACGTGTGATTAAATTTTTTTTTTTTTAAATCATTCCTTCCCAAACTCCCTATTTAATTTAATTTCTTAAAATAGTTTGGGACAGTCTCAATTAGATTACATCAATTCATCCTTGAATCATCTTACTTCGGTATTTACTTACTAATTCCTATGCTTTAAGTTCTTTTGTTTGTGTTCTTCATAATCGCTTGTGATTATTAGACGATTGAACCATCATGGAGCCAGTATTGTAGATTAACAATCCTTCATCTAACTTCAAGGCTCTCACTATATGTCGTACTTTAGACATGAACCCTAGACATGAGCCTTCTGTCATTCACTTAAGACCTCGACAAATACGTACTATAGACTTTGAGGATAATCATTCTGAATTATATGATTCTCCATCTATTCCCATTCCCATTGCTCATCGATCTAACCCTTCACGTCATTAACTTCATTAACTTGCCTCGTGTGATCTTCGTCTTCCAAAATGGATATGGATTCCTGAAGCATTGAATTTTAGTGATTGGCATAATTAATTTAAATTGCCTTGAGAGGACAATCTCCTTTAAAAAAGGGGGCTCTATATAAGAACTATATTTTAATAAGGTGTGCCTTTGCTAAATACGTCACACTTAAGAAATACCAATCAAAAACCGAGAGAGAAAATGCAGAGCATTGACAATTGTGAGAACAAAGCGGCTTCAGTGAAAGAAGAAGCTCGCTTAGTGAAAACTGTTATATAAGTGACTTTCCTTATATTTATATTATTATGTAAAGTTTTAATATTTAATTGATTATTTCTTTTCAGTTTAACTCGGAATTTTTACACAAACAATTCGTGTATTTTAATATTCAATTATTTCACTAACTTTTGTGGACTGTGATATGAAATTATAGACCTCAGATCTAAAATCATAACTCTGCTGCTAATTTTTGAACAAATCACGATTGGTAAGAAATCTCTCACCAACTCGATTTCATATATTATATAATATATTAATAATATATTTATATTATATATATATAATAATATTATAATTACGTATCCTATATAATTATATAATATATATATTATATATATATATATATATTATATTATATTATAATATATATATATATACGATATATGAAATATATATATAGTTATACAGTAATTATATATATACTATATATTATTATATATATATATTATATATTATATTATATCATATTATATATATATAATATTTATAGTATATAACCATATATTTATATATATATTATCTTACTTTTATCCTTATTTTCTTATATATATATTACTATATATCTATATATCTTCTTATTTATTATATAGCTTATTATAGATATATTAATATATTTTATGTTACGTTTAATATATTATTTAATTATATATATTATTATATAGTATTATATATATATTATTATATATATAATATACTATATATATATATTAGTAGTATATATTATTTTATATATAGTATTATATATATCTTTATTACTTATATTATTATATATATTATATAATATTATATATTATACGTATTATAATAATTATTATATATTATATATTATATTATATTATATATTATAATATCATATATATATATTATATATATTATATTATATATTATATTTCGTTATATCTATATATTCTTATATATATATTATGTTGTGTGTGTATTATATTATATATTTTAGCAATTTGTATTAGTTATTATATTCCAGTGTTTATCAATTCCAATCACTCCCACGGTTTAATAATTGGGGAATAGGCTTTTATGAACTCCTCAGTTTATTGAAATAGAATCGTTTATTAGCCACATTTATTACTAATGTTGAATTTCTCATAAGTTGTGAATAAATATTAGGACAGTAAAAGTAAAATTCACCCAGAATTTCATTCCTCCTACATATTTACATCGAATATTATATCTGCACTCTAAAAACTAATCCAGTTCACTTCTGTACTACTACTATATATGTAAGTGAACGCTTTAATTTATTAAGTATCAAATTATATACGATAGAACTCCTAGTTTTTGAAATAAATCTTTTAGCCACATTTATTACTATATAGTATTTACTTGTATTATATATTATTCTATCCCCTATATATAAATAAAAACTTTTAAAATATCCTCCTTAAACTCGCTCCACCCACCCGGCATATCACTAATCTCTTCCTTTCGAGCATAGATACTTTTTCTTCCTACTTACTCACCTCCCCAATTTCTCTTATCTCATTCTCTACATTCTTTCATTGAAATTATCTATTATAGATATTAGTTTTATATATGTGATATTTTGGGCAATCTACCCTGGCTTTTTTAGCTCCCTATTCGTTTTTTATACATTCAGGTATATAAGCTCTCATGCGCTGGATCTCCAAATATGGTTAAGTTGGGTTTTCCTGTAAGTTGTCGTTACTTTTCGAAGTATCAGGTGGTCCCTATTTGTGTATAGAAATTCTTCAATAAAAGTTATATTAGTATTCTCATCTATATCTTATTCTTATATATATATATATGTGTTGTTTTATATATTTATATTTATTTATTTTAATATTTTTTTTATATTTTATTTTATAGTAGTATATATATTATAATATATTTATATTATCTATGTGATTCCGTTTATTTATTTATAATTGAGTTAAGTATATTATTTCATCACTTATATTTTATTGCTTTTTTTTATATTATTATTAATCAGTATATTATTTATTATATATATATTCAATATTTCAAGATTTAAATTAAAAGATTTTCTCGATATTACATTTTATTTAAATACAGTGAATAATAATAATTTAATGTCATATTTTATTATAAATAATTTATATTTATATTAATAATTATATTATAAATAATTTATATGATTGCACTTTTATTTTTAACACTATCACTATTATAATTAATATGGTATATCTATGTAATTATATATACATAATTAATAATATAATAATTATAATATATATAGTATTTAGTATAGGTAATCTATATGTACACTTTCTTTGACCGTGGTTTATTTTTTATGTTTATGCTGCTTGATATATTTATTATTTTTTTTATTTTTTCGTTCTTCTTTGGGTATTCGAGATTTAGCATGTGAGTTGTTGTTCTTTTGTATATGTGGATTGCATTTTCTATGTTCATGAGAAAAATGTCTCAAGTTCAATGGAATATATTAATAACTTATATATATATTAAATATAGTATATACTATATATTGTGTTATATTTATTATGTTCTATGTATGATTTGTGTATGTATGTTTGTATGCATATTTTTATGTCGTATAAAGTAATGTGTTTAATTACATAAATCTTGAGAACTTAATGGGAGGCACTCGCACAACAACCGAGGCACAGGTTCGCAACTGGTCGGGTGGAGAATGTTGAGTTTATTCTCTCCTAGGGTTCTGGCTTCGTCCTGTTAGGTCACGAACATGAAGTACCACCCCTCGCTAGACCGGTTGTGTTTATTCTGCCGAATAATATATATTATACTATATATATATTTAAATATAAAGTTTAAATATATATAAATAAATATAACTTATTAATATATATATATATATATATTATATTATTATAATTTATATAGTTTATATATATACTTATAAGTATATATAATATATATCTATATATATATTTTGAGTCAGTGTATATGACCCACCACGACTCACAAAGAAGTGGCCAAACTGGGCTGAAAAATTAGCACCATGGGAGGGCCCTGGCACATACTTGTTTCAATGTCAAAGGAAGATTTGAATTGCGAAATGAATATTCAGTCAATCAAAAATAAAAAAAACTAAATAAAATTGTATCCTTGCATTATGAATTGTCCTAATATTACATAACAAAATCAAATGTTATAAAGAGTATTCACTTCATGAAGATACAGGAAAATAGAGTTACTGCTAAAGTTGGAAAATTCAGACAAGATGTGGGGTATAATCTTTTTTAAAAGATGCGTTCATTGGATCCGTGACAATGAGGAAAAATGACTTCGGAGGGTGAACTATGGGTCCAGTGGGAAGAATACATGAATACATACCACATCAGGTTCTCCATAAACTGGAGGCAAAAATCTTGCAAATGGGAGGAGGGTCCCGTGACATAATAGTGACCGAGTGAGTGTTATTGGTGTGGTCAATACGGGAGAACGGTGCGAAGTATCTACGTCGGTAAGCGTTCTATTGTCTATCCGCTGTTGAAGATGCAGCATAGAGGTAGAATCCTTCTTCATGATGAAGGAGAAGTTTCGCTTCCACGCTCCGCCATTCGCAATCTAAAATGAAAAAGTGTAAGTAAGTCGAATATCTCTGAGAAGCATGTTAATTTTAATCATTAACTTTAAGGCAAATATGTCCAAATGGCATCCGGGTGGTACCTAGAACAGCTCCGAAAAGAGGAGGCCTCCATTTTGGCCTCTCTGTCAGCGATGTTTTAATTGCCAGTTCCCTTAAATTAGAGGTTGTTCAACCAACCAATGAAGCTGTGTTTCTTACGGGAGTGGTAGCAGCCGAAGAAATTGTTTGTACAGCAGATACCATTGCATTTCTAATAATAATGGGTTTTTAAGCGTTTGCTAGCGCGCCTGAAACGAAATATGAATAAATGACTATAAGAGTGGATGCTTGGTTAAGGATTAGAATTCGAGAGAAAGATCAAATCACATTATATGCCATTAATTCTGCCGGTAAAAAATTGAAGGCCATAATGGGTGAGGAGGGTATGGGAGATAGTTGCGGTGAGGAATTAGACAGCAGATTGATGAGCCTCAATGACTGTCCCCTATGGTTTAGAGCCCTCAGTAAACACTTGTAGTAAATCTTATTTCTTGAACTACTGGATGAGATCCGGAACTGAATGCTTGTTAGACTAAGAGGCGCAGGGGTGGCTAGATTTGGAGAGAGAGGTCAGAGACAAGAAAATGGTGGGAGAGCGGGGAAAAGCCCATGTGTGTATTCCTTCGTCGTAAGAGAATAGCGCTCCTTTTGCATAAAAAGTGGATGTTACGGAAATTTAGTAGGATGTTATGAAGCTTTTTTGGTCAAATGGCCCAGGTTATTATCTGATTCTGAAGGTTAAGCCTCCTGCAGCATCGGTGTCAGAGCAGTAAGGTTTTTTGGGTTTGGAATACAAAGTAACTTGTACACGTGATATAATTCTCTTTTCGATAGAGAAGAGTGACTATCGACATTGATTCAACTTCAGAGTGCTCACTGGAAACGAATCGGAAGGCTCCAGTGGAAATATCGGATCTCGCCTGCGCATTGGATGGGATTCTAGCAGGTGTAAAGTAGTGTTGTTGGAGGCTGCTGTACAGCATTTATAATCTGCTCAGTCATAGTCGCATGTTTGATTTGGATTTAGGTGCTTGCCAAAGACGGTGAAACAGGTGGATTTTGCCGTTATCAGCACCCAAGATTTTGAGGCGAGATGACGTAACAGGTCAAGCGCGGGAAGGAACAAGTTGTTTTCAGGTGTTTAATATGTTCTCAATGGCTAGGTGGTCATCTAGAATGAGTTTTAGAAATTTGACTTGTGAAGTTACCCGGAAGATGGGCAGAACCATATAAGGTTCAGGCTTCGCTGGAAAGAAGGTGGCAAGGTTCTCAATTCCATTTTTCTAAAAAAGCACTGCGAAGTTTTGGGTGAGAGAAATGAACGCCCAATGGGAGTTACCCCATTCGTTGAAATATTCTCATAGCCTAGCTGAAGTTGCCTTTACGAGAAAAGAGCTGGTTACTGGCTGATATATAACGCAAGGTCATCAACATAGAAAGAAAAAGTTGACCGTTCTCTGGGATAGAAGATAACGGATGTCATTGAAATCCGAGAGCTAAATAGATACAGTACACTTTAGACACTCACTTTTGCCTGAATTCGCTTTTTCAATCAAAGTAAATGTGGTCGTGTACAGAATAGAAAGATACACCCGACCCTTGGATGGATCTGCAATTTGAAAGCAGAGCATGTAAGAAAAGACAGGGTAGTTGTTGGCGGAAAACCAAGCGAATTGGAGTTTAAGGAGAATCTCAGTTTTCCACGTTGTGTCGTAAGATTTTTCAAGGTAATTTAATATATCTAGGAGAATCCTCAACACCAGTTAGCTCGATTTGTTGCGAAATTCATTCGGTCTTTGTTTTAACTTTTAATTTATTATAACGATTAAGGTTAAAAGTAGTCTAGAAAAGTTTTTTGAAGTCATTGTCAGACACTCTCCAGAACAGGAAAAAGCGACCTGAAACCATTTTTCTTAATTATTTAAACAGGTAGTGACAGGTTCAGCTAAATACTGTGTCTTTTTTGTTCCGTCTATCTTCTGAATCTTTTTCTCAGGTTTGGTAGGTGGGAGTTACATAAAGCTGTTAGTTCCAAAGTAGATGGAGGTAAGTAGAAGATCTGCGTCCAGTTATTTCTGTTAGTATTCGTACGTATCCAGCTAAAAATGTCTGGGATCATCCGGGGGAAAGGGATGGATATTGACGAAGCATGATATACGAAATCATGTCCTGACCAAGAGCACCGTCCTTTGATGTTCGCCAGTGCATTTGATACTTTGCAAGAGTATTAATAATGGTTGTAGATTATGACCCATAGATATATAATTTGAAGACGTCTGGCAGTGGCAGTTGTTAGTTCTCATTTTTGAAAAGGCTTCAGGATACGACGGAAAAAGAAATGCTAAAAAATTCTTAAGTTATACCTAATGCATTTGCAACAGCAGCAGGAGCCTGGGATCGTGTCAGTTATATCCGACCCCACAACAGAAGACTGTGGGTGAGGAGGTTATTTGATGCGACGAGATATTTTCTGTAACTTTCCACACTAAAGGGAAGGAGAGTTCCGTAGAGTTAACAGGTCGAAATTGTGAAGTTCGATAAAAAGGTTGTTTTGCGTGTTTATCGATTAATCGTCTTCGAGATTCTTGCCTAACGGCTGCTTTAAATAATTGATTTGTTTTAATTGGTCTTGAGAAGATTGTCAATTTTGCCTGAATGAGTTTCTTCTTCTCTCGGTTGAGTTTTGTGGCACTCTTGGGATCAACTTCTAATGGGTTTGCCGATCTGCCTGCTGCGAAGACTAGGGGAATAAAGCTTCCGCTTGCTGAGATGAACAACTTTTGCTGGAAAAAAAGCCGAAATGGCATCATATCTACAGTCCGTAAGAATAACTGGTTATTTGAAGGGAGAGAAAGTGGGATTTACTGCTTGGTGGGCTTTGATAGAAAAGGAGCCTACTCCGCCCGGTTTATTTCAACCTAGGTTTTTAAACATTGGGTCTTACGGTTACAAGCTCATGTTAGAAGCTAATTGGGGAATGGTCACTGATGTATAAATAATCAAAGCGGCCAGGTTAAAATCGAATCATCAAAGGGAATGAGAACAAAAGGAGTATTTGAATATAGAAAGAGGTGTATGTTATCTAAACGTTCATACGTGGAGAGTCCTGTGTGAAGGCTTTCAATGGAAAAGGGATTTTAGAAGATCTACAAGGATATTGAAGTTGGATCGAAGTGACAGAGTCAGCCCCATATAGAGGTGACGGAGGTTTGTAAAGTCTCCTTAGTAAACAACCGAGTAGGGAGCTGTTTTTTGAATAAGATCAGCTAATTCCGTACATTTAATTTAAATTCACTTACTTCGGCAGCCAAGTGGATTTGAGCAAGATAGGGTAAAGCTCGCGTGGACCAAAATGAACTTCATGCTGCGCTACTGCATTGAAGTCTTAGTATGCACGAGGGACTGGAGAATACGGGAACCAGATTTATTAATGAAGCTATTCCCTTGCAGTCCTCCCTTATCATCTGTCACCTTCTTTTTATAGAGGTTAGGGTGCGCATTTTATAATTTCCGACTGTAGAAAGGAAGTCTGCGATGACATAGTTCGGATAGTTCCTATGAACAATCATTGACTACTTTGGTTGTACATATGTTTATTATTGAACAAGTTCTTAAAAATTGAATAGTAGCCACGACAATTCCATTGGATGAAGAGACTATTGCTGTGTTGTTATAGGTGTAATGATGATGGTCTTTTTGAGACAATTGTCTCTATGTGAACTAAGGGTCAGTATTGGGGTTAGATTCAGATGAAGAAGAAGCTGAGACGTGGATCTAGAACGAGAGCGCACAAATCCTTGTGGTAAAGATATTCATACAACAATTTGGATTTGGGTTTGTACGATCTGCCTTTTGGGAAAAGAGTTTTCCAAGTATTATTTGGTGGGGACTCTTCCCATGAATGTGAGATATAATTGAGTTATACCATGTCCAAATTATTGTGTGGGTTTGGCTGTCGTTTGAAGAAGCAACTGAATATGCTCAATCGTTTTATTAATGGAGCTGTATCATAATCTGCCAATCAAACAGATTCGGAAATGTGTGAGGGATACTTGGTATTTATTTTTTTTTCCGTGGAAGAGTAATGTTGGATCGCGCTGTCGTACATGCGGTGTGGAGAGATCTAATAGAACTATTAAAAATGCCCTTGCATCTGCTTTAGAGGATAATTCTTTGGTGGTTTGCGCTAATATATGGGATGGTATCAGTATTGGATTGCAGGTCCGATAGTCTTGGTGCACTGATTTTGCCAGTAATGAGATGCGAGTGTGAGAGTGATTGTTGGGAGATTTGGAAAAATTTATTGGATTTAAGTATGGGACCTCCTTGGGTCTCCTTTCATGCCTCCTGACAGATCCAGAACGCTAGATGCGTTTACAACGTTTTATCGTTTGGACAGTTTTCCATTTCGCTTTTCCGAAAGCGCAGGTACAGTTCATTAGTAAAGTATGAATGGGTCATTCACATCAAGCTCCATTTGGTGAGCTGTTTATCGCATATCATGTCCGCCTAGTTGGTATAGAATCTCTCTTTGGGGAGTTGCTGAGAATAACGAAGAATTTTGGAAGTTAATAGTTTATTAATTGGAAGGATTCGATAGTAGCTGAGAGATTATCCTGCAGCTATTTAGAGTGTTGATTGGTGGGGTTGTCCAATAGCTGTGGATTAATTTAGGTACAATCTATTGAGGTCATTGCTTTTGTCTCTGAAGAATAGATCCACAGCGGGGTCTCTTCTTAGTTGCATTTTTTTAGGTCTAAGTTAATGTGTGTTTTGTATTTTTAAAAAACGGGATACATGCTCTGTACTGTTAACGAATAATCTTGTAACTTGGCCATTTATCTTTTTCTCTGTGATTAGGAGACAGTTCTTTTTCAGGAATTTGACGTAATAATTGGGGTGCCGATATTATAGGCGGTACAAAGAGACAGCCCTCTTGCATATGTTTGGAGAGCCTATTGGGTAGGTGTTATGGGATCAGGTGTGTCCTTTGGCAGGATGATGGTTTCCAAGTTTTGGGTTGGATGTCATCACCCGTAGCTTAGTTTTCATTGTTGGCATATTTTTAGAGCTAGTCCTTCAGGAATTGGTTGTTGTATGGCTTTTTGGACTAGAGATTGATTCAAAGGTTGCATTTTTGTACTATTGAGTGAGCTCGGTAGTTGTGGGCAATTCAGGAGACAGGTTGCAGATTACCTGAGTTTTCAGCTGGGATTTTAGGAGAACAGATTTCTGTTAGGATGGGGTTTCGTGTTGGCGGATTAACACGTGAGGTTTGGGGGCAGCTGTAATTGTAGCGTAAGATTGTCCATTGATTTGTCTGATATTTTTCATTGAGCTGGGGTATAGGCATCTCTCCTGATCAAATTTTATGTATGGTGCATAATACTCCAAACCTCCTGTTCAAACAGGTAAAGGGAATTTGAAGGAAGAAGCACTGGTGTGGTCTCTCCACATGTTTTACGACTAATTGAATATAATACAGGGAGTATGAAAATAATTCTCCGCAGTCTGGCATATTGTAATCGGATCCTCTACAGTATTATTCGGGCAATGACGTGAAACCGTTAACATTTGAAGTCAACGTCTAGGTTGCGAGGATAAACGTGCGAACACTATGATTTGTGAACTCTATTTTCCCATTGAGGAGGAAAAAAGAGTTCTAAAGGTCAGCAGTACGAGGATTTTCAGGTGTGCAGATGAGTCCCGACGTAAGGGGGAATCTATACAATGTTTGTACGGAAAAATCTTTTCTGCTGGAAATTTCTCTTAATATTGACAGCTAAATCTTCGTCTTTCTGTTCATAACAATATATATATTATTTTTAGATGTTTTTTCTTAATTGACTTTATGAACTTTAAGATTCTTATTTTTTCTATTAAATATTTGCGAGAGATGTTAAGAATGATAGAATTGAACTTTGATTTCGGTAGCAGCTTGTACGAGAATGAACCCCAATTTTTCTTTTTTAATATGACTGCAAAGTTTCTTCAACGCTAAAACTTTTTCAAGTGCTTAACTGAGAAACAGTGTTCCTGAGTGCTCAGTGATATGCTTTGTGGATTTGGTGGTTGTATGCAATGTATTCGTGTATCATATCGGGAAAGATGTGGTGCTTCTGCATTTCCCTGTAGGATGAGCGTGGCAGATATAGAATAACGCACTGAGAACGACTATGACGGGAGCAGCCTTGTTTTTGTGGCATCCTTGCCGCTGACCTGTTTGGGCACATGGGTCTCTTGGGGCATACCGTATGAGCGGAATCCGCTCATATTAGTCAGAAGAATCCTCAGGATTTAGCGAGAATTTGCACAGTAAGATTAGGTACCCCGCCTGTTGTCAGATATAGTAGGACTTTCGAAGTTATGCGGTCAGGGCTTGGACGCGGACCAGCACTGTTTTTTATATTGTTGTACGGTGTTGTGTCAGACGTTCCATCTGCTTTCGGTTAATACACGTTTTTTTTCTTTTTAATAACCTTCCTAAAGTCAACGTTTCAATGGCTCCATTTATTCTCGCCTATCTATGATGAGTCTTAGTCATGACAGGTATAAGCGAATGAAACATAATTAAGTTGAATAGTAGCACGAGGATGGCGCTGGAATAGGTTATATTTGGTTATTAAGGAAGTGGGTATGTCCTTCGTTGCCGGCTTGACTAGGTTTATTTGACCTGTTCTCTTTAGATGTGCCCCCACTCGCTCCGGACCTTTGTCTTACCCTCCGCTATTTTTGGAGGCTTGTCGGCTCGTGGCCCTCGGATGAGAGTCCTCCCTGCAACTCTACGCGGTTACCCATTGCCGTTGTTACCACAAGGCACCTTTGATATCTTCACGTTAAGCCCTGAGTGACTTTGCATGCCAAAGTCGCAGAAAAGCTCTCCTCAGTGTGGTTAGCTCTGTCTTGGTTCGGCTTCTTCCTTACGAGATGGCGGCTCCAGTTCTCAGATGGTGAGTGTAGAAATGACTGGTCTTACACAATAGCTTCATGCCCAGCGCTTAGGGGCATGATAAGGGCTGCTGGGGTAATCTGAAACCACAAGCGATATGGCCCCAAATAGTCCCAAGGGGCTGTGTTATGGTGAATACATAGGGTAGCGCCACTTTTGTACATAATCATTTTTATAGGGGCTAATGGGTGGGTAATTTCAATAATATAATTATAATAAAATAAGATAAATGTTAGTGGAAACGAATCACAGTGACGTTTGGACAAAAAGATGCAAGTAAAATTAAAATTAGAGCCAATCTTAATTATATATAAAATCATCAATAATTTGTTAATACACGAATGCACAGCAAATGCACATGCACGTGCTAGGGGACGGAGGGGACACACATAAAGACCCATCGGCATTGGTTCTCATCGCTATGCCATGCACAAGTTTATATATTAAGAGCATAACACCATAATGAGAATCAATACCCCCTTCCGGGGATAATAATAATA
>JABUQX010054480.1:0-7500 GCA_015478945.1 Trachelipus rathkii
GAAGATTTAATAGTAATAGTAATATATTATATTATATATTTTATTATTTTATATAATATTAATTATTCTTATTATATAATTATTTAATATTTTTATAATATTATTATATATAATTATTATATATTAATATTTATATATAATTATAATATATATAATATTTAAATATTATATATATATATTTATTATATTATTATTTAATATTATTATATATTAATTATTTATATTATTAATTTATAATATATATTATAATATTGTCAATAAATTTATAAAGTTAACTCGTAATTTAACATAATTCTTACAATTATCAACTTATATCTGATATAAATCATTATATTAATTATTATTATAATTATTTAATATTATATAATTATAATTTATATTAAATTATATATTATATATAATTTAATATATATTATTATTAATATATTATACAATTAAATTTTAATAAATATTATAAAATATTATATATTTTTATTTATATAATTAAAGTATATTAATTATATCTATTTAATAATTTATATATATATTATTATTTAATTATAATTATAATTATTGCGATTAATTATCTTTTGGTATAAGACAAATGTTCTAATCATATGGATTTAAGAGGAAACGTTTTAATTTACTTAAAAATTTTTTTACTTAATTTAAATGAAAATAATTAAATTTTAAATTTAAATACTATTTACTTATTATTGATATTATATAACGTATACTTATCACTTTCATCTAATAAATTGTTTGCAAAAAGAAATTGTTATTTTAACCTTTAATATATTGATACTTTTTTTGTACTTTTCACAATTGATAAGATTATATATTATTTTATGTAAATAATTTTATCTATATTTTTTAATTTATATATTATTATTGCATAGAATTATTTTTTGATTTTACGTAATGCATTTCTATTTTAGTTCAGAAAAATAATTAAAAAATTGTCGTGATTATGAATAATTAAAAAGGTCCGCTATTATATAATATATTACTATTATTAAATATTAATCATAAATTCATTAATTTATATCATTATAAATATATTAATATATTTATTTATATATTTTTATATTTAATTATATATTGATTATTTAATATTAATTAATTTATTATTAAATTATATTACATACATTATTTATTTATATTTTTTATTATATTAATTAATTAATTTAAAATTAATATTTATATATAAATATTATTATATTATTTATTGATTATTTATATTATTATAAATATTTAGGAGAATTAATGTGTATTCACATTTGCGTTGTGGTACATTAATTATTATTATTATTATTATTATTATCCTTCTTTATATCTCCTCAGACTCCAATAAATATCTGTTTATGTGGATACTACTCCTTGCTTTCTTCTATTTTTCCCTGCAAATATACAAAATCGTCCTCTATTTAAGCATCGCCCGCAGTACCTGACGACAAACTCTGAAAGGAGAATTAGCTGTAAGGAAATCAAAGGGTACGGCGGTGGAGTGGGTTATACTCTTTTCCATTTTTTATTTCTCAATTTTTGTCTTTTTCTTTTTATAATTATTTTATATATATATTATATGAATTTTTTTTTTTATTTTTTGTCTATTTTTTGACCTCCCTTCCAATTTGAAAGAGAGGTGCCTCTACTGCCACGTAGAGTGGTGGTAATTCGGATGATACAAATATACTATAATACAATTAAACTATTATTATATTATTCATATAGTATATATATTATATTATATATTATATCTAATATATATATAATATATATAAATATAATATACTGTATTAATATATTTCTGTACACTAACTCAAAAATATATATATATATATATAATGACTGAGATATATTTATATATTAATTTCACTATATATATATATATATATATATATATATATATATATACCATAAGTATATATATATATGATAAGCTCACCATGAATTATACAAATTTTTTTGGAGAGATATATATATTTATTTTACCTGTCTAATACACTATATATATTAAATATATATATATATTATAATTCACTATAATATATATATATATATACCTATTATATATATATATATATATAATAATAATAATAAAGAATATTATTATTATTATAAATTGATTATAAATAATTAAAAAGACCACTTATGCTGAAAACTCATTTGTTAGTACCATATACATATATCTATATACAAAAAGCTATATTTAAAATATATATTAATATTATATAAAATTAAATTACTTATATAATAATGAGTATATACTATATAAATTAATATACTTATATTGTACCTAACACAAATAAATCTAATAGATCTACTCCAAGTAAAATATCTATTTTATCAATTAAGTCACCTTTTATTTATTTATCTGCCAAATCTAGATAAATTATCATTCTAGATATACTAGCACGAATATAGTTTATATATCTATATAATATTTTATATCATAGTAAACACATTTATATATAACTCACTCACTTAAATATAAATATAGCACTAAAGTAGTAGACTAGGAATATACAATAAGTAAATATAATAAATATATAATAATTTATATATATTATATAGAATTATAATAATATTATTATACTTATATAAATGCACACAATAAACACTCTGCATTGACAAAAATTATGACAAAAGTTTTAAATCTACAAAAGCATTTAAATCGTTTTTTTAATTTTGCTACACAGCGAAGCAGTTTAAATTTGCTTGCTGTCAAAAGCCTTAGCGTACTTATTAAGAAATAAAATTAGTAGTCACGCGCCCTTAGTTAAACACTTTTATGGTTTTAAGTTACTCTAATTAAATACTTTAATACTAAAATTTTTGTAGCTTAATATTTCTGTTCTGATAATGTTCCATCACATATATGAAGGTATACAATATAGTATATTCATACACTTATTATCCTAAATAATTATCCCTAATTTATATATGACTATATATATACTATATATATATAAGAAATTATATATCATATACTATATATATATTATATATAATATATATATATTAGTAAGATAAACTCTCATCTTATAAAAATATTGGCTTCAGTAGTTTTACTTTATGGGAGTCTCGGCGTGTAATTAGAGGACATACTAATATCACTTAAAAATAAAACAAATTTGGTCATATATATTCGTAATCCAAGCCGATAAGTTTTATTAATTGAGTATACAGAATTAAATGTACATAAAAAACTCACAGAAAGTGCCTCTCAAAAAATTAAGAATTTTCAGAATCTTTTTGACTTAAAAAAAAGTAAAATTGTACGAAAACTCAAGCCGAAATGCCAACGCCAACAAGGATGTTAAAAGTTCCATGAGTTATTGAACCTCAGTAAGATTATTGCTATAATGTCCATGCTCATTGCTGCAATCGTCTTCATGCGCATTATTCTTAGATATAAAAGGTGGTTAGAAAATTTGTTATATTTTTTTTAAAAATTTTTTACTTTTATTAACTAAAGCAAATACCACCACTACTTCAAGGGTTAAATCCGCAATAGTATAGGAACTAGGAGTCACGTGAAGTTCTCCTTTTCTAGTAACATCTACCGGTGAGTATAGATTATGTCGACGGGGTGTAGGGTATTCTCTGTCCCCCGTCGTGAGTCTTCGAAACATTCTCATATTTAAAACTAATTTAGTTCTTGTCATAAAATTGTCTCCAACTGGATTAACTAAAAATTTATTCATTATAGTTTTTCTGTTTAGTGACTTTTGTAGTTATCTATATTACATTAATCGACTCTTGTCCTAAATTTTATAAGAGTTCACTCTTTTGAGTATATATTATAATTAATTAATTAAAATATTATTAATTATTTTTTATTATTTAATTAAAAAATATAATAAAATTATAATTATAAATTATATTATAATATAATTTATAATTATATTATATATAATATATAATAGTATTTAATTATTAATTATATTATATTCTATTTATATTATATAATTTATTTATAATTTATTATAATATTTATTAATATTAATATTATATATATATTATATTAATTTTATTATATATTATAATTATATATATTGTTGGATTTTTGGTTATATTAGTTATAATATTGTTTTATTTCTATTTATTATTGTAGCTACTGTATGTTTTCGGTGTAATAAGAATTTTTGTTATCAGTATAGTATAAGTCATTGGATTTCCGCAAAACATTTTTATTTGATAAAAGTTCAAAATAAATATGTATTGTGATAACAGTAAAATAAACCTAGTTTTTAAAATAATAAAAAGATCTTTTCCTCGATCTCCATGATATTATGAAAAATATTGAAAAAATATAAATCATTCGTTTAAATAATCTAGGTATATCCTAAATCGTACTTAACTTAAACCTTAACTTAACTGAAAACTTAAAACATATTATATTATTGAAGGGTTTTCCCAGTGGGTTTTACCGTTTCACATTAAATAAACTTAGCATATATCTAAACACATCCTGTATTAAAGTAATAATAAATGTAAATAGAATAAAAAAGTTCAAACTATTTTTTTACGCTGTGTGCACAATACACACATGACATACACAGTGGTTAGAGAATTGCTCAATTCGCTCCTACTGAATAAAATATTGACATTCCGAATTTAATTTTTGTCACAGATTATAATTTGGTTATCCATATAGTCCGTAATATTATTATATATATATTATATATATAATTATTTATTTATATTATAATATTATTTATATTAATATTAATTATATATTAATATATATATAATGACTTATTAATTTATATAATATATATAGTAGATATATATATTTAAATAATAACCCTATATATATGGGATGCACCGATACTCACGCGATCTATTCCGGAACATTATTTTTCCCTATCTCGGTTATGCGGCCTGTCCACTAAAATATTATCTCAGACTCCGGATTATCCGAGATAGGTGTGAATTCTAATACAATAAATACAATAAATATATAAGTATGTTATTCTGAGGAAATTTGTAAATAGTAAGCTATTAATTTATTTTTTATCCGATATTATAAAATTATAATGCTAATAATCATATTTATTTTATAATTTAAAAAATGTAAATATGGATTGTCTGGGACTCCAATATCAGGAAATATTTGGTCACCCAAATTTTTATATGATTGAAAGCAAAGGTAACTAGTTATGATGAATTGCCGAACATGACATGCTACCTTATGGGTATCACAGAGATACGTTTGTCACTGCGTATGCTCTAATTTATATACAAGAGGTCAATAATAGTTTCCATGAGACCATTTAATTCTACAAACCAAATCCACTATGTAAAATTCATTATTTAAAAAATCGAGAAAAAGCAACCCAGATATTAATTATTAAAGATCGGGTAGACAGCAAAAAGTTGCTATTGCAAATTGCATGTTTATCCTTACTGCAGTGTCATAGCCTCTAAATGAGCAAACCTTCACTGTTAGAGAGAGTATCTATAATGTAAAAAATTCCTAAAATGTGTGTACATTTGATGAAGAATACAATATATATGATCTCAACAAAATTTTCTAGGAAAAATATGGTATGATATATCATTGCAGTTATAATAAGTATATTACTAATATCAATATATAGATAATATTAAATTTTCTCAAAAACTAAATAAATTATAAAATATTTATACTGAGTTTAAAAAAATATTTACTTTTGGATTTTGTATTTATAATTTATCACTTACGTGATTTGTGAAAAAATTTATTAAATTAAAATAAATTTATCTCGTTCTTTATACATAGTTTTATATATACTTTTTAATATATTTAATTTTCTCAAGTTATTCAGTATGAAATGATTGTTGCTAGTAATGCGAGCCATATATTTGCTTGTTGGAAGGATTTCCTGTATAGGTCTCTTTAGTGGCCTCATATTAAAGATTGTTGGCTCCGAAATAATCAATTGCGAGTCATAATATCTTATATTTCTGAGAAAGATTCTCCTCAGCCTTTATAAACGAAAAATAATTTAAAAGCTGACAGTTGAAATCAGATATTTTTTTGAACAACTCATATTATTGGAACAAAAGTAATTTAACGTTCAAACTACTCGAAAAGAATTTTCATCAAGTTAAAATACTGATTTCATTTTCTTAAACCCATGAAAACAAATGGAAACAAGAACCTATGTTCTTAAATGCAGTCCATTTTTCATTCCTCGCCATGCAGGATTTAAAACATTGCCTTAAATTCTTGAATCGACTCCTTTGAAGAATGGAAGAAAGGAACCCTTCACGCACGAAAATATGGTCCATGTCATTGGGTGACAGACAATGCAACAAACATGGCGATTGAACTGGTGAGTTTTTAAAGAATATATTATATATATAATATATATATTATATATATATATATAGTATATATATATATATATATATCATATATTATATATATATATATATATATATATATTATAATATATATATATATATCATATATAGTATAAATATATTATAATAATATATATATAATAATATTATTTTTTAAATTTATTTTTTTAATTTATTGATAAGTTATACCTTTAATTCAATATCTCTTAGATTAAATAGCGGACAATTAGCCTTGTAATTTTATATAATCATAATTTGTTTCATGGTTTTCTTTCGGTCATAATTTTTATTTATTACAATTATGTGTAAAAAGCATCAACGTGTATGGATTTTATATTTTTTTGCGCAATCCTATATCGGCAAAAAAAATGTTGCAAATGATTTTAATACAAAAGACAATTTTTACAATTAGTAATTTTAATATTGAGTTATAAGTAACAAGTAATTGGCTAATTTTTTGATTGCAGGATTGACTGCTGCTGAAGGCGTGAGTTTCTTCATACACAGCCTACAGCTGGTTGTGAAGGAATCCATCTTGTCACAACACAGTGTTTCTGACGTTATTGCCAAAGAAAGAAAAATCGTTACCCATTTCAGTCACTCATCAAGTGCTTGCACTAAGCTTAAAAACATCCAAGAAAACTTGAAGCTACCTACGCATAAATTTATTAAAGATATAACTACCCGTTGGAATTCTACCTTCTACATGCTAGAGCGTTTATACTAGCAACGACAAGCAGTAACAGCTTATTCAAGCGAGTATGATATTTCCACATTGGCTGCTTATGAGTGGACTCTTGTCGAGAATATACTTCGTGCGTTACAACCCTTTGAGTAAATGACTGATAAGGAAATTATATCATACGTAATTCCAGCTGTAGCAACTCTCAAATCTTACCTTTCAAAGCGTGTAAAGGACTCTGGTGTGCAAACCTTATAAGAAAAGCTGAAAAATCCCTACAAGTTCGTTTTCTGAATGAAGGTGACAAAAGAAAGCAAAATGATATCTTTAATAAGAAAATCTACGTTGTTGCAACATTTTTGGATCCGCGTTTTAAAGAAGTATTTTTCCAAACTGATCACAAAGCAAAAGAATGGGTCATTGAAGAAATCAAAGAAAATGAATTACAACTCCAAGGCTTATCAAAAGTAATAGACAAGAGT
>JABUQX010054480.1:22500-25000 GCA_015478945.1 Trachelipus rathkii
AGCTGGGCAAGTGTCTGAGTTTAAACATATTAGGGTATGTGTTGGATGAGAGGGAACGGAATGATGCAGAGTGTGTAAGTAGGAAAGTTGTGAATGCAGAAGGTTGCTGGTGCAATTAAATCGTTGGTGATAAAGGGACAAAGTCTTGAGTGCGCTAGAGTCTTACATGAGGGTAAGTTGTTACCTGTGTTTATTGTATGGTAAGTGAGAACTATGGTCTGAATAAGAAGTATAGATCTAAAAGTTTCAATGTGTTCAGATGGACAATCTTAGGGCAGTGTTAGGTGTGAAAAAGAATTAATAAAGTGAGGAACGAACGTATTAGAGAGTTTTTGTGTGGTGGAAGAAAGGGGTAAATGAGAGAATAAATGAAAGTATGTTGAGAATGTTTGGGTCATGTGGAAAAGGATGAATGATAGCCGGTTTGAGGTTAAGCGGGATGTATAGTGGAGAGTGGGTTGGGAACCGACCGGCTGGGAGACGAAGAGGAAGTGGATTGAGTCGGTGAACGAAATGTCTGAAGGAGAGAAAAAATGGTGAGTTTGGCAGAGGCGAGAATAAGGTGCATGATAGGAGAGAATGCGGGGTTTTGTATGGTGGCAATGGTTGTGGCCCACTGGGCCGGGGATGAACCTTACACATTGACGATTTACAATAGTGAGGGTCCGTCGCGGTCCCAATGATGCTCTAGGGTGGATTTTTCCCTGTCCTGTGCCGAGCTCTCACTAATTAATGGTAACAGAGGGGGCGTTAAGGCTGGGCCTTTCTTTTCGACCGTTTGTCATCTTCTCCTACTGCTTTTCTTTTCCGATGGCTTGTACAGCACCTGACCCCCAATCTTGGGGCAAAGAGGAAGGTGAAGAAAAGAAAGAAAGAATATATAATATATATAATGATATATATATTATATATATATATATTATATATATATATATATATATATATATATATATATATATATATATATATATATATATATATATATATATATATATATATATATATATATATACCGTATATAGTTTGTGTAAAACAAGCAGAACTGGAAACAAAAATATTTGTTTAAAGTTCTCGTGGAACCAATTTCATTTTACAAATACAAGTTAAGAAATAACTTCAATATGGAATTTAATTAAAAAAAGAAAAAGTAAAGTTAGCACAATTGTTTTTATTATTATTATGATTATTAATATTATTATTATTATTATTATTATTATTATTATTATTATTATTATTATTATTATTATTATTATTATTATTATAATAATTATTTTTATTATTATTATTATGATGATTATTGTTTTTATTGTTATTATTATTACTATTATTATTATTATTATTATTATTATTATATTATTATTATTTAATTACCTAAAATTTTTTGTTTATTATTAATTATTTTTAACTTTAAATTGTTTCATCATTATCACCGCTATCACTATTATTATTAATTATTGTTTTATATAATGTTATTATTATTATTATTATTATTATTATTATTATTATTATTATTATTATTATTATTATTATTATTATTATTATTATTATATTATTATTATTATTACCACCGTTTTTTGTTATTATTTGTGCTTTTATTATTGTTGATATTTTCGTTATTATTATTATTATTATTATTATTATATTATTATTATTATTACCACCGTTTTTTGTTAATTATTATTATATTATTTTTATTTTTTATTATTATTATTACTTTTATTATTATTATTTTTATTTTTATTATTATTATTATTTTTATTATTATTATTATTATTATTATTTTGATTATGTAGTGCTATATTAATTTGATTTTAGTTATTAATTAATTTATGATGTGATTTGGATTAGGTTTAGTAGTTGAGTTATTATGATTAGTGTGGCTTCGTGGTATTGCTTAATTATTCGGACATGTGTCTTTGGTTGGTGTGGTTTTTTGCAATAGAAATACTGTTGTGGTGGCTCAAGATATGGTTTAATATTAAATTATTAATCTTCTTTGCGCAAAACAAACAGTTGAAGTTCTTGTTCTTTATTAGTTATTATTATTATTATTATTATTAATGTATTATTGATTATTTATTATTATTGATTATTATTATTATTATTATTATTTATTGTTTATTAATTATTATTATTATTAATATATAAGGCATATCATTGTATGTTTCTGGTCTGTTGGTTGTTAGACTCCCTTAGCACGAATCTGAATCATAAGTCAACAAAAAAAATAAAATGATTGATGATTTCAGGGTGGAAAAATTCTATGAAAAATCTTTTATCCTGCAACAAAAAAGAAAAAAAGAAAAAAAAAGATAAAAATTCACTTTAAATAAAATGCAGAATACTCATATCAAAGAAAGATTAACTATATATTATATATATATATATATATAATATATATATATATATAATTATAATATAATAGTATATATATATAATATATATTATAAATATATATATACTATATATATATATATATATATATATTAATATATATATA
>JABUQX010054480.1:35000-40000 GCA_015478945.1 Trachelipus rathkii
AGATTAATTACTTTCTATATTTTATACATCCTTAACATCCGCATTTAATAATTGCTAAATTATGAATTACTGATGCGGATGCAAGGTGTCATATACCGGGGCTTGTAACGATTTCTTATCAAAAAAGTGAAAAAAGTGAATAAAATTTTTGAAATAGAGTGAAAAAAAATGACTGAAATGCCTGAAAAAGTGAGAAAAAATGACTGAATGCTGAGCAAAATTACAAATTTGAGAAAAACGTCGAAATAGAATTTATTTCCATTACTAAAATTCATGTGACCCTACTTTTTTACATATATACAATATGCTATTTACTTAATATTTTGAGATGCTACGAACTATGAAGTAGGTTTTAAATATAAATACTGAAGGAGAAAATATATAATAATGAAATGTTAGTTTTAGAAAGTCATAATATAAAGAAAATGGAATAATACTATACTTGAAAATACACTTACTGTATTTGGTTACAGAAGAAACAAGCTAATAATTATAAAATAAGGGTAATTAAACTTTTTTTTGAAAAAGTCTGAAATGAGAATTGTTTTTCGTTTTTCAACAGCAACCTGTAAATTTTCCACACTACATCTTTTTTCAGATGCCTCTTTCTGAACATTAGTGACACCTTCCAGCATCGCTTTGGCCAAGCTTGCTTCACTAAAATCTTTTTTCTTTAAAGCTCTCTTCAATCTTTCATTAGCTTCCAATAACAGTTTGGCTGCACTTCCCTTTGCATCTGCCTCTTCTTTTCGTGAGCTTCTTCAGCATTTGTTCATCATCAGAATTTTTTTTTCCTCTTTTGGTCAAGTTTTTGTTTTCCTCTTCAGCAATTTTTTTTTGTCTTGTTCAGCCTTTGCACTTCATCTTCGAGTCTCCTTTTTTTCTCTCTCTCTATCACAAGGTAAGCACTGTATTGTTTATTGGCCCCCTCAAACGTCCCATGGAAAGGAGCTCTGGAGTTGGAGAAATAAGGTAAGGTTTGTTATCATACATTTTAAGAGCACTTTTAACAGTGATTAAAAGCAGTTTAATAGTTTTCTTCTGACATTAAAGATGACTTTCATTCCACACTGCTGCATTACCAAACCAGTGTGACAGCTGGACAGTGAAGTTTACTACACTTTCACTGTTGGGAATTCTTGAGCCGGTTTTTTACCATGAATGGATCGTTTTATTTAAAAACTGAGACAATTACAGTATCTATATGATTTTTTTTCGGTACTCTGGTTTCAAGCTTTTTTCCAAATTGTGATCAGTTTCCACTACAGTATGAGAGTATGTCTGTATGTGGTTTTCCATGGCATGACCGCTAGCAATCTCATCGAACTATATTTTGGCAGCTTCTTTGGAAAATCCTCTCGATTAGGCGGTAGACATTTAAATTTTTTCAACAGAGAGCTCGACACAGATGATTTGTTCACAACATGCTTAACAGATTCAACAAAATGTTTTTGTGCTTGCAGACAGAAAAATGTTTTTGTGCTTGCAGACAGAAAAACGTTTTGTCCTTTTCACAAACATTTTTCCAAGTTTCTTAATACCTCATCAGAAAACTGGATTTCTTTCAATGGCAGTAAATGTTCAGTATTAAAAAAAAAATGCAGCCTCAATTTTTTTTAAAAAAATCAAGAATCTTTGAGGAAGTTCTTACTGTGAAGATTAAAACGAACCGGTTCATAACCAATGATGTAGCAAAGATTAAATGCAACAGATGAATTAAGGGATTCACCATTTAAACTCCCAGATGACATGTGCGAAGTCGTGGCTATGATAGAGACCCAATTGTTAAGCTCTGCTTTCTGGTAGTTTTTTTTAAGCAACGTCACAATTTTCTGATATCCAAGGTCTGTTTGCATCTGACATATTGAACTTAAATCTACCCATTCTTCAAAAACCTCATGTTCCAAATTTAGCAAACGAAAAAACATTTTAAATCAATAATGATTTAAAAATTAATAAAATACAACCTGAAAATCAATCACCAATTTTAGCTAACGGATTATTTACCTAATGTTTCCAGTTCTTGAGTTCAACATAAACTGTTTTGTTAAGTTAAACCAACCTTTTTACATTTCATCACAGGTAAATAACAGAAGAAAAAGATATATCAAGTAAACCCTATTGCCCCAAAAGTGAAGAAAAAGTGAGAAGTCGTAAAAATTGGCCTTAATAAAAAGGAAAAAAACTGACTAAGCAAAAATTTAAAGTTCTATTTTAATTTGGTACGCTAAGCCCCGATACTAGCATCACTAATATATTATATATTATATATATTACGTGTATACATGTTAAGTATATATGTATATGCGTGTTACGTATACGTGTAATAATTTAAATGTTATAATATAATATATCTATATATAATATATTAACGGTATATATTTATATAGTATTGTATATATATTATATATATAATATATATATACTATATTATATTCTCTATCTTATATATATCATATATTATATATATATATCAAATTATATATATATATTGAAACAAATGATAATATAAAATATAATGATAAATAGATAATAATTATGTACTAATAATAATTGTAATTATAATAATAATAATAAATAAAATATAATATAATAAAATATTAATAATAATAATGAATAAAAAAAAATTAATATAATCCAATCAAATAATTATACTCCTGCTGGTTTTACTTAATAATGTCCGTTAACATAATGCTATTTATTTTTTTTATTAACTTCATATTGAAGTTATTTCTTAACTTGGTATTTTGTAAAAACTGAAATTGGTTTCCACGAGACTTTAAACTAATAGTTTTTGTTTCAGTTCTGCTCGTTATTACAACCAATATATATATATATATATAGTTATAATATATTTCTAATATATTATTATTATATATATATATATATATTTATATTATATATATATATACCAGTAATAATATATTTTTATTTATTATTATAATAATATTATATAAAAGCTGCCGCGGCCGGAGAATGAAATTTTTCATTTATACTTACTTTATATATAATAATATATATAATATAATATTTATATATATATATAATATATATAATATTATATATATAATATATATTATAATATATATATATATATTATATATTATATAATATATATATATATATTTATATATTATATAAAGTAGGATAAAACAAATAATTATCATGCACCTTCCTCGTCCGGATCCTAAGTAGTAACTACCTAGAGAAGTTACACTCCTTGAAGAGGGCTAAACCCGTGAGGTGTGAACTACTTGTGCCCTATTGGGAATACCTCACTATAAGAGGAACCTAAGACAGGTTCATATATTACAGCACAAAACACCTTTACTGGATCATCTGAGAGAGAACATAAACCATATTTTGAAGATAAAAGAATATCTGATATCTTCAAGAGAGGAAAAAGTGGCTCAAATAAACAAACATGATATCACAGACACAGGAGGCAGATGATAATATATGTCATCCATATTCATCAACTTCTACGCTCTAATTTAAAAATTTTTTCGGCCTACACTGTTGTGAAATAACTGATAAAAACAAGCTTTGGGACATTATGATAGACAAGCACACGAAATTCATTTCAAAAATTGGGGAAATTTGAATTGTGTTCTCTTTTTTGCGATTGTTTTTCTTTTGTTGAAGACATTGGATTTAGGAGGTTAAAATCACGAATGTCCACAATATAATATTCCATCAATGAGGTACTTTTTCAGAAGAGATTATCCAAACATTATATAAAAGGGTACAGATACAAATAGCACACTTCAGCTGGCAGAAATTCCACCATATTCATTAACATCAGATATGTTGGACTTGCTCTGTAACACTGAAAGCTTTAAATAAGGTCTGTCAGGGGCAATTGGATTGATAATAGATTTTCAAAGGAAAGTAGTGGAACATTACAATTCAGTAGTTTTTAGTGTTTCTCTATTCAGCAGAAATATTGGTCTAAACAAGTGAGGAAATACATTTAAGAGATTGGATTTAAAAAAAAATAAAATATTTCATGTCTACCAGATAACGCACCAACATTAACAAAAGTTGAGAGGGACAGGTGTTAATAAATGGACAGGTTTTAATAATTCCTATACGGCTAGTAATTACATGATGCTATATAAATTTTCTCAAAATGCAATTAAAGATTTAATTACTTTATGTAGGAAAATTGTAGGTCATTTTAGTGGATCACCAATTGCTACAACTAAATTAACCGAAATTCAAAAATCTAATTTGCCAATACACAAGCTTATCCAAGATGTGGAAACAAGATGGAATTCATCATATTATGTGCTGCAAAGGATCATAGAGCAAAAAATTGCAATTATTATATATACTTCAAATTCGAAAAACAACCAAGATATCTTAAATGCAAATCACTGGAAGCTAATAGAGAATATAATTAGATTGCTACAACCATTTGAAGAATTAACTAAAAGAGCGAGTGATGATAATGTAGATTTATCTTTTGTAATACCTGCAGTTAATTCATTGTTACAAAATATTTAGCAAAAACTCATTGGAGATGGTGTGTAACCGTATGAAAGAGAACTTTTACAATTCCTATTAACTTCCTTGTACTGACGTTTTGGTACCATCAAAGGGTAAAGAAACTTTAATATACTTGCAACAGTTCCTACAATCCCACATATAGCAGATCTAAGCCCCTTTGATATTTATTGAACAAACTAAAAAACAGAAATTTATGCTCAACCAAAGAAAGACGCAGAAACTTTTAAATAAAGCTAAAGAAAATATCAAATAAGTTCAGAATTGGATGACAAAAATGAAATGATGCAAAATGAATCAGTTCCTTAATACAGATTCACATGAAGAATCTGAAAATGAAACGGCAGATAATTGATCAGGAAACACATTCAAGTTTTTTTCTCGGAAAGTGGCTTTGATGACTACATAAACAAAATATCGTTAAAGAAAATTGAAGAATATTTCAGATACAAAACAATCAAGAAAAACTCAAGTGGAACTGATCAAGGAGA
>JABUQX010054480.1:47500-60000 GCA_015478945.1 Trachelipus rathkii
TATATATGTACACTGGTAGATATAGAATATAGCTATAGATATTTCTGCCTAAATACAGTATATATATATATATATAGATATATATATATATATATATATATATATATATATAGGGGAAAGGGGGGTAATGGCGTGCACATATGGGAAAAAATAAAAAACAAACTTAAATATAAAGAAAAATTAAAACTTTATTATCGAAGATCATCTTAAATGAATTGAGAACAAGTAGCAGCATTTCAAAATTTAAAACTAAATTCCCCCAAAAAAATATTAACGAGTTTAGTGAATTAGTCCTTGAGCGGTATTACCCGAACATGGAGGGCAATAGCGTTCACATGGTTGGGTAATGGCGCGCAGAGTGTAAATTGTTTATTGGAGGCAATAGGATGGTGCATAGCACGATCCTGCCTTAATTCTATCCTTAATTGAACTAAAGGGAATGTTATATTCCTTTGAGGCATTTCTAATCGATGTTCCTGAAGCTACTGCATTCATTGCTGCCTGCATTGTTGCTACTGTCCACGAAGCCTTTGATGTACATCGTTCCATTCTTCTTGGCATCCGTTGATAGTGTGCATATATATATATATATATATATATACAAAGGTGGGCACCGTTAATGAGAAAGTTAACGTCGTTAATTTTTAATCGTTAACAAAAAATATTAACGACGTTAATCATTAAAGCGTTTATCGGTAAAGAATGTAGCGGAAGTTAACGTTAATCGTTAACGTTAACCGTCTTCACAATATGTAGGAATAGTAATAATTATTGTTAATTTTCTTTTATTATAATAATATCCCTAACAATATTAATAATGATATTAAGCTTATCAGACAAATTAATTAGGCTTTGACCTATAGCAGATGTTTTTGCCGCTTGCCGAAGAGTACTTCCAAAAGCGTAAATACTTTATTAATTAATACTCAATACCGGGTGTCCGTAAAAGAATTTCCCAGTTTCAATGCTTTATTATAACAGCATAATATACAATATCCATACCATATCATACATCAAAGTGAAGGTAATTGAATAGTTTCGAATATGCACTTGCGCCAGAACGAGTTCCTGATAGGTAACATACGCGCATTGCGCGCATTCAGATGTAGTTTTCTCTAGTGCGTGCGCCACATACGACAATGGCGAGTCCTGAGCTTAAAGCTTTCTGTGTTCTACAATTGCTAATTGAATCGTAATTTACGAGTTCAACGTGTGTATCGGGTTACGTTCCATGTCATTCTCCATTGTTGGCAAAACAATTCGCCGATGTATAGGCAATTTGCAATAATGGATGTCTTTATGTAAAGCAAAGTACCAGGACGGCCCAAAGTGACTGTACAGGATATGGACCGTATCAGGGCCTCGTTTCTTCATAGTCCTAAGAAATCCGTTCGGAGAGCAAGTCACGAACTGAATGTGCCAAAAACGACGGTGTGGAAGGTGTTAAGGAAACGTTTACACATGCGTGCATACCGGTTGCAGTTTGTACATGCTTTAAAGCCCGACGACTAGGCTCTACGGTTTACCTTTGCCAGTGCAGTGTTAGGTCGAGACGATGACCTTCTAGATCTGTATAGTGTTTAGCGATGAGTCCACCTATTCATCTCAGCGGCGGTAAGGTGAATGCCCCAAAAATTCCTGCTATGAACTTGTGAAAAAACACGGAACGTGATCCCAAAGGTTAACTTTTTACTGCGCCAGTATCCGACGCAAGGTCTTACGGACTTTCTTTTTCGCAGAACAAACGTAAAGGGGTCGACCCTATTCTCGCAATATGTTACAATAATTGGCTCTTTTCACAATGATTAAAGATGAAGCAGGTAAAAACTTATATATGGGCAGAAGATGGCAGTCCCTCCACATGGGTTACATAGTGCGAGCGTGGGTTGATACGACTTACTTCCCAGATTCGTTGGGGTTGGTCATAATGGTCCAGACGACAGAGGCTCTATATATCTGCCCCCCCCGGTCCCCGGACTTAACGCCTGCGATTTCTTCCTATGGGGTTGCCCAATTATACGCAGAGTTGAAACGCAGAATTGATCATCCGGATCTGTTAACCAATGTTTGGGAGGAATTGAATTATCGGCTGAATGTATCCCCTATAACGAAGGGGGCACATATTGAACATATGTAGGAAAAAACTCTGTTCAATGACCTTCACTTTGATGTATGATATGCTGTTGATATTGTATATTACGCTGTTATAATAAAGCATTGAAACTGGGACATTCTTTTTCGGACATCCGAGTAGTATATTATTATATATATAATAGGATATGTCAACTTAGAATTTTAATGCAAAATGTATATTTTTTAAAAGTTACAACGCTTATGAGGCCTAGTTCTTATAAATTTTTCACTAGTTCGCAAAAGAAGCCAAGTTCAAAGTAACTAACGGCAAAGAGTTAATGGGACAATTGAACGGCAAAACAGTCCACTATCTCTTTCATTCAGGAAAAACCAATAAGAAATGAAGAATAACAGCAAAAAGAAAAACGTCAAACATTTCTAAACGGGATAAAAACCGTGTAAGAATAAACACATTTTGAGCCATAATGCCCTTGACCTTTTTGACTTTTCTGGACCGCCAGCGTTGTTTCCTGAGGGTGATTTTACCTGACCTGACCTTTTTTTGGCGTTCACCTTTTTGGCCTTGACCTTTTTCGACCAACCCTTTGGTCTTCCATGGTCAATTTTGGCCCAAAATTTTTACCTACCCTTGTCCTTTTAGGGGAAGTCGATTTGAGAACCCTAATTTGTTGAGAACCCTAATTTTCTGAGAACCCAAATTTTTTGAGAACCCTAATTTTTTGAGAAACCAAATTTTTCGGCCAAATTTTTTGGCAACCCCAATTTTTTTCGGCAACCCTGATTTTGCCCCTAATTTTTCGGCACCCTGAATTTTTAGGCACCCCTTATCGAAGAAAGGGTGCGCCAACGTTGCGTCAGCAACCGTTTGTACGTCATTACCCCATATTTCGCCCTAATTTTTCGACCGTGGGCAATTGTTTGCCCACGGTAATTTTGGGCTACCCTTTGGGCTTAGCCCTTTTTGATGTCGTTACCTTGTTTGGACCATGATATTTAGGCCTTGCCTTGCCAGTATACCATGGGCATTTTTAGCACGTAAATTTTTGGGCATCCGTGCGGGTCAATTTTGGCCGCACCGGTAATTTTGGCTTCTTTGGTCTTCCATGGGTCAATTTTGACCACGGTAATTTTCATCCAACCCTTTGTTATTCCATGGGTCATTTTTTTCCCACGGTAATTTTCACCAACCCTTTGGTATTCCATGGGTCAAATTTTTGACCAACGATAATTTTTTGTCTTTCCTTAGGGACTTAGCCCTTTTTGATGTCAACCTTGTTTGACCATGGATATTTCGCCTTTGACCTTGCCACATACCATGGGTCAGGTTTTTGACCCACGCTAACTTGATGGTTTTGATGGTTCCCAATCACAGTAATAAGTATTCTAGGGATGTTCTTTAGTGTTCTATGGTATGTAGATGAAGTGCCAGGTGAGGTGCAGGTGAGTGCCAAGTGAGCTATGCCAACTGAGTGCCAATGAGTGCCCCCAAAAAAAAAAAAAAAAAAAAAAAAATGTGAGACTCACATGGTGCCAAGTGAGTGCCACATAGTGCCAAGTGAGTGCCACATAGTGCCAACTGAGTGCCACTTTTTTCAAGCCTTTTCTAGCCTCCCCTGATCCCCGAATAGCCCTAATATGGGTGTCTACCCCTAGGTAATAAGGTATGAGGAATCGAATGGTGTATATTACAAACTGCTAGGATGCTTCCTACTATGAGTTAGTATTTTTTATAACACTTAAATCACTTTACACTCTCCAATAGGACACTACATAAACCATAACACTTACACTCACACCCACAGCCTCAGCATTAATGCCTCAGCAATGATGCCTCAGCATTAATGTCGAAGCATTGATGCCTCAGCATTAATGCCTTAGCATTGATGCCTCAGCATTAATGTCTCAGCATTGATGCCTCAACTTCTGAAGGTTCATCTTTGATGACTCATCTTTGATGACGTCATCTTTGATACCATCTATATTGATGATTCATCTTTGATGAAATCACCTTTGATGGCTCATCTCTTCCCACATCATAGAACAGAGTTAATATTAATGTCTTCCCAAGTTCATAGCTGCCACCAGGCCGCAGCAAGCCCCCTTCCGCAAAGGATGGAGGCCCCGCACCAAGTGCGACCCGCCGCGCGAATGAAAAATATATATGCTATAAGTCATTCATTTTTTATTTCATGCTTAAGCATTTTTATTAAAAGCATCGCGAACCTAAAACTGTAACTCATTACAGACCTATTATTTAACACATATATTAATAAACATTATTTTTACTTAATACATTTTAACTTAATACTTTTAATTTATAAAATTTTTTAAAAATTGTATGTAAGAAGAAAAAATTCAGGAGTGTCTGATATATAAACATTCATTTTTACTACAATTGTTTACGAAATTATATTAAAAACATATTACTTACATACTTAAGGCAGTAAAAGCCAGTAAACATAGAGGTGTTATTTACCTAACACCTACGGATTACGTATTGCCTTGTTTACTGCTTCGCTTTACTTACTGCTTTACTGCTTTAACTCATGTTATATGCTTTAACAAAAAAAAATAATTCCTGCTTTACTGCCTTTAACTTCATGTTCTACTGCTTTAACCTCTGCTTTACTGTTTTAACTCTCTGCTTTACTGTTTTAACCTCTGTTTACTGCTTTAACTCATATATTATTAACATTATGTTTTCTTTATATTTTTATTTTGTTTTAATACTTTTATTTATTATTTCTATTTTTATTTTTTTAATACTTTTTATTTTAATTGTTATGTAAGAATAAAAACACAGAGTTTCGGTTATATAAAACATTATATTTTAATAAAATTGTACAAAATTTTATTAAATTACATTTTTACATACTTAAAGCAGTAAACAGTAAAACAATAGAGGTGTTATTACCTAACACTTAGGGGGATTAGTATGCTTTGTTTTACTGCTTTACTGCTTTAAAGTTTCCGCTTTACTGCTTTAACTCATTGTTTTACTGCTTTACTTTCTGCTTTTCCTGCTTTAACTCATGTTTTACTGCCTTTAAACTCTCGCTTACTGTTTTAACTCATCTGCTTTACTGCTTTTAAACTCATATATTATGACATTATGTTTTCTTTTATATTTTTTATTTTGTTTTAATACTTTTTATTATTATTTCTATTTTTATTTTTGTTTTAATACTTTTTTATTTTAATTTGTAATGTAAGAATAAAAACACACAGAGTTTCGGCCATATAAACATTTTATTTTAATAAAATTGTACGGAATTTTATTAAAAACATATTACTTTACAACCCTTAAGAGCAGTAAAGCAGTAAAAACAATTAGAGTGTTAATACCTAACACTAGGGGATTAGTATGCCTCTTGTTTTACTGCTTTACTGCTTTAACTTTCTGCTTTACTGCTTTAACTTCCTGCTTTACTGCTTTAACTTTCTGTTTACTGCTTTAACTTCTGCTTTACTGCTTTAACTTTCTGCTTACTGCCTTTACTTTCGACTTTACTGTTTTAACTTCTGCTTTACTGTTTACTCATATATTTATTAAACATTATGTTTTTATTTGTTTAATACTTTTTATTTATTTTAATTATTATTTTATATTATCTTTATTATATTTTTATTATTTTTTATTCATTTTATTTTTATATTTTATTATACTTAGTGTTATTTTACGTTCATGCCTATTGTTATTATTATTTAGAAACACACATACACACACACACCACACACACACACACACACACACACACACGACACACACACACACACACACATACACTTACACTTATACACACATTCCACTTTGACACTTATACACACATTCACTATGACACGTTACATTACCATGACACTTCATTATCACTTTATACACATGTGGGTCACAACACACACACACCACACACCACACACACACACACCCTTACACTTATACACACATTCACTATGTACTTATACACACATTCACTATGACCCTTACATTTACACACTTACATTAAACCATTTACACTTACACTCACACACAGATTTACTTACACTGACACAGTGACTTACACTCACACAGATTTACTTACACTCAGCACACAGATTACTTACACACACAGATTTACTTACACATGCACACAGATTATACAACACACACACACACACACACAACCACACACACACACGCCCACTCACTTACACATATAACGTATAATTATTAAAACATTTTATGTTTTATTAACACGTACATTTATATTATCATCAAATACAACAAAATATTTCAAAGTTTCTTAAAAATTCTATAATAAATCAAACATTATCTTTTGAACAAAGAATTATTATTAACTGTTAATACTTTGTTTATAAATTTATAACTATCAAGTTTTAAAAATAACTTTACTAAATTTTATGAAATTTTATTAAAAACATATATTTTACGTACCTTAAGCAAAAATCAGTAAGGTCAGCCCCCCAGCACCCCTCTACAACAAGCTATGCCACGTTTTGTTTTATTGACTTACTGCTTTACATCAACTTTAGCCATGTAATAAGTATAAGAAATAACAAAATAAGTTCTTCTCGGCTAACATAACATGTATTTTATTAAAATCATTCTAAGTTTTATTTAAAAATAACCAAATTATTCACTTACAATTTATATTAAAAAAAAAAAACTAAAATCTAAAAATATTTTTCAAAGTTTTAAAAAAAAAACGTTTTTTTTTATTATATATTATTATTATCATGTACCATTGACAACCATCACGAGAAAACACAACAACCCCCACTCCTTACAGATACGAAACTGACCTCTCTCTCTGTAAAATGTGTTGAAAGAACTACTTTAGGGTCAAAATTTAGGATAATCCTTCTTGTAACGGGGCGATTTAGCCTAATTCAGGTCAAAATATATATTTCAAACTGACCTTTTTCGGAAAATGTGGTGCAATAACTACATTAGGCCTAAATTTAGGCCTAAATTAGGTAAATCCTTTTTTTTAGACGGGCGTATTTAATCCTAATCACCAGGTCAAAGCGTATTTCCCGTTATAGCAAAGAATCATTGTTGATGATTAGTTTTATAAATATATTTCAACTGAAAACATGCTGGATCGTAAGATCTGTAAGCAGGTAAAAGAAGTTTTCGCTTACTTGTGATTGGTCGGGGTAATCCTTTTCTCTATATGACTGTAAGTGATTGGTCGAGAATTATTTTTTCGTCTTTGAAAATTAACTTTGTTCTTTAATCTTGTATTTGAGCAGGTGTGTGTTTTATTATCTTTTAGACCCAAACTCATTTTAAAAATCATAGTCGTTTTAGCTGTTAAGCGGTGCACAAGTTCTCTGATTTGTATTAAAATTGTTTTATTTTTACTAAGTGTATATCATATTTATAATAAATACTTACATTGAAGAATAATTATTAATTTCCACTAGAATAGATAATAATTAATTCACTAGTTCATAAGCTAACCACAGGCTCAGCGTGAGCCCCACCCGCAAAGGCAGCCAACCCCACACCCGCTGGGTCCCCGCGTTCCCGCCGCCGCGTGCGCCCGCAGGCGCAATATTTCCGCGTCCGTCCGCCGCGTGCGCCCGCAGGCGCAATATTCCGCCGAATGAAATATATATATATATATATATATATATATATAATTATATATTATATATATAGATATAGTATATATATATATATTATATTATATATATATATATAGTATCTATATATATATGGTGTGTGCTGGGTGAGTGTAAGTGTTCTATGGGTGCAACAAAGTGTCATGTTGTATTGTGCGTATGTTGTGAATAAGGAGATATAGTGTATGTAGTGTATAAGTGTAAGTGTAAGTGTCTATGGTAAGTGTAAACTGCTTATAAGATGAATCATTAATATAGGTGTGGGGTATCAAAAGATGACGCCGTCAAGATTGAGTCATCAAGATGCAGCCAGCTAAAGCTGCAGTATCAAAGCTAAGTTATTAAAGTTGAGGCATTCTCACTTTTGATGCCTCAGCTTTGATGCCTCAACTTTAATAACTTAGCTTGATACCTCAGCTTTTAGTGCTCATGCTTTGATGACTCATCTTTGACGGCGTCATCTTTGATACCACCTATATTGATGATTCATCTTATAAGCAGTTACAACTTACCATAGACACTTACACTTACACTCTACTTACACACATACACTATATCTCTTATTCACACATACGCACATACACATAGACACTTATGTTCACCCATAGACACTTACACTCACCCGCACACCACAATAATTATATATATATATAGGTATATTATATATATTATAATAGATGTATATATATATTATATGATAGTGTATATTATTATATAATATATAGTATTTCTATTTCTGCGCGGGAATATTGCGCGCTGCGGGCGGGCACGCGTGCGGACCGGGAAACCGGGAAAAATTGCGCCTGCGGCGCACCGCGGCGGGCGGGGACGGCGGGCGGGACGCCACCAGAGGGTGCGGGGGTTGGCTGCCTTTGCGGGTGGGGCTTATGCTGAGCCCTGGTGGTTAGCTTATGAACTAGTGAATTAATTATTATCTATTCTAGTGAAATTAATAATTATTCCTCAATGTAAGTATTTATTGTAAATAGGATATACACTTAGTAAAAATAAAACACTTTTAATACAAATCAGATAACTTGTGCACCGCTTAACAGCTAAAATGACTATGATTTTTAAAATGAGTTTGGGTCTAAAAGATAATATAAAACACACACCTGCTCAAATACAAGATTAAAGAACAAAGTTAATTTTCAAAAGACGATAAAATATTTCTCGACCAATCACATACGAGGTTATATAGAGATAAGGATTACCCCGACCAATCACAAGTAAGGAAAACATTTCCTTTTTACCTGCTTAAAGGAACTTACCGATCCAGCATGTTTCAGTTGGAAAATAACTTTATAAAATAATAATACAATGATTCTGTCTAATTACGGCGAAATACCTTTTGACCTTGGTATTAGGCATAAAATTAGCCCGTCTACAAAAGGATATCCTAAAATTTAGGCTAACTTTAGGCCTAACGTAGTTATTGCACCACATTCTACAGAAAAAGGTCAGTTTTAAATATATTTTGACCTGGTATTAGGCTTAAATCTGCCCGGGTACAAAAAAAGGCATTATCTAAATTTAGGCCTAAAGTGGTTATTTCAACACATTTTACAGAGCGAGATCAGGTCAGTTTCGTATCTGTAAGGAGTGCGGGTAGTTGTGTTTTCTCGTGATGGATTTTCAATGTACATAGATAATAATAATAATAATAAAGAAAAGCCGAATTATTTAAAAAAACTTTGAAAATATTTTTAGTTAACATCGAGTGAATAATATAAATGTTAGTGAATAATTGTTATTTTTAAATAAAAACTTAGCAGTGATTTTAATAATAATACAATTGATGTTAGCGAGAAAGAACTATTTATGTTATTTTCTTATACTTAACATGGCTAAAGATGATGGTAAGCAGTAAGTCAAGAGTAACAAAAACGTGGCATTAGCTTGGTGTAGAGGCGGATGCTGTGGGGCGACCTGTGTACTGATTTATTGCTTTAAGGTACGTAAAATAATGTTTTTTAATAAAATTTCATAAAATTTTAGTAAAAAGTTACTTTTAAACTTTAGCTTTAAATTTATAAACAAAAAGTATTACCAGTTAATAATAAATTCTTTGTTCAAGGATAATGTTTGATTTATTATAGAAGTTTTTAAGAAACTTTGAAATAATTTTAGTGATATTTGAATAGTAATAAAAATGTACGTGTTTAATTAAAACATAAATGGTTTTAATAAATTATACGTTATATGTGTAGTGAGTGTGCGTGGGTGTGTGTGGTGTGATGTGTGTGTGTTGTGTGTGGTGTGTGTGTGTAAAATCTGTGGCATGTGTAGAAACTGTGTGTTGTAAGTAGAATCGTGTGTGAGTGTAAGTAAATTCTGTGAGTGTAAGTAAATCTGTGTCAGTGTAAGTAAATCTGTGTCTGTGTGTGTGTGTAAATTGTAAGTGTCTATGGACAAATGTAATGGTCATAGTTGAATGTGTGTATAAGTGTCATAGTGAATTTGTGTATAAGTGTAAGTGTGATGTGTGTGGGTGTGTGTGTGTGTGTGTGTTTGTGTGTGTAGTGACCACATTGTGATATAAGTGTAAATGGAAGTGTCTATGGGTAAATGTATAAGTGAAAATAGGGAATGTGTGTATAAGTGTCATAGTGAATGTGTGTATAAGTGTAAGTGTACTGTGAATTGGGTGTGTGTGTGTGTGTTGTGTGTGTGTGTGATTGTGTGTGTGTGTTGTGTTGTGTTGTGTATTGTGTGTTCTAAATAATAATAACAATGGGCATGAAGTAAATAACACTAAGTATAATAAAATAATAAAAATAAAATAATAAAAATTAATAAAGAATAATAATAAAATAAATAAAAATAATAATAAAAATAAATAAAAGTATTAAAACAAAAAGTAAAAAACATAATGTTAATTAATCAATGAGTTAAAACAGTAAAGCAGAAAAGTTTAAAACAGTAAAGCAGAAAGTAAAGCAGTAAAGCAGAAAAGTAAAAGGTGTTTTACATAGTATAAAGCAGGTAACAGAAGTTAAAGCAGAAAAACATGAGTTAAAGCGTAAGGCAGAAGTTTTAAACAGTAAAAAGCAGTAAAACAAAGGCCATACTAATCCCCTAGGGCTGTTAGGTTAATAACACCTCTATGTTTTACTGGCTATTACTTGCTTTAAGGGTTGTAAAGTATATTTTTTATAAAAATTTCGTACAATTTTATTAAAATAAAATGTTTATATGGCCGAAACTCTGTGTGTTTTTATTCTTACATTACAATTAAAAATAAAAAGTTATTAAAACAAAAAATAAAAAATAGAAATAATAATAAAAAGTATTTAAAACAAAATAAAAAATATAAAGATAAACATTAATGTTAATAAATATATGAGTTAAACCAGTAAAGCAGAGAGTTAAACAGTAAGCAGAGAGTTAAAGCAGTAAAACATGAGTAAAGCAGTAAAGCAGAAAGTTAAAGCAGTAAAACATGAGTTAAAGCAGTAAAGCAGAAAGTTAAAGCAGTAAAGCAGTAAAACAAAGGCATACTATTCCCCTAGGTGTTGGTAATAACACCTCTATTGTTTTACTGTTTTACTGCTTTATAAGTATGTAAAGTATATGTTTTTAAAATTATATAAACATTTTATTAAAATAAAATGTTATATAAACCGACACTCCGTGTGTTTTTATTCTTACATTACAAATAAAAATAAAAAGTATTAAACAAATTTAAAAAAGAAATAATAAATTAAAAAAGTATTAAAACAAAATAAAAAATATAAAAGAAAACATAATGTTAATAAATATATGAGTTAAAGCAGTAAAGCATGAGAGTTAAAACAAGTAAAGCAAAGAGTTAAAACAGTAAAGCAGAGAGTTAAAAGCAGTAAAACATGAGTTAAAGCAGTAAAGCAGAAGTTAAGCAGTAAAAGACATGCAGTTAAACCAGCTTAAAGCAGAAAGTTTTTAAAGCAGTAAAAGCAGTTAAAACAAAGGCATTCACTAATCCCCTAGGTGTTAGGTAATAAAAACACCTCTATTGTTTTATTGCTTTACTGCTTTAAGGTATTTAAAGTATATGTTTTTATAAAATTTCGTACAATTGTAGTAAAAAGGAATGACTTATATATCAGACACTCTGAATTTTTTCTTCTTACATACAATCTTTAAAAATTTATAAAATTTTATAAATTAAAAAGTATTAGGTAAAAAGTATTAGTAAAAAATAATGTTAATAAATATATGTGTTAAATAAATAGGTCTGTAATGAGTTCAGTTTTAGGTTCGCCGAAAATGATTTTAAGTAAAAAAATGCTAAGCATTGAAATAAACGAAGACTTATAGTATATATTATTTTTCATTCGCGCGGCGGGTCGCACCTGTGGGTTGCGGCGCCTCCATCCTTTGCTGGGGAGGGGCTTGCTGCGCCCTGACGTGCAGCTTATGAAACTGGGAAACGATTAATATTAACTCTGTTCTATGATGTGGGAAGAGATGAGCCATCAAAGGTGATCTTTCATCAAAAAGATGAATCATCCCAATATAGATGGTTATCCAAGGATGACGCATCAAAGATGAGTCATCAAAGATGAACCCTCAGAAGTTGCAGGCATCAATGCTGAGACATTAATGCTGAGGCATCAATGCTGAGGCATTGAATGTGAGAGGCTTCAATGCTGAGGCATTAATGCTGGGGGCATCAAAATATCGAGTGTATGTGAGTGTAAGTGTAAGTGTACCTGTGTGTGTGGTGTGAGTGTAAGTGTATATGATTAATGTAAGTGTCTATGGAGAGGTAAGCTTGCATTATAAGTGTTATAAAA
>JABUQX010054480.1:70000-72500 GCA_015478945.1 Trachelipus rathkii
CTAAAACCAAAAAATCGAGCCAAAAATAATTGGTCAATTTCTGGGCTGAGATTGTTGCCTCATTTTTTTCTTTTTCTTTTTTTTCCTCTCTTTTTAATCTACATTCTTTTTTTTTCTTTTTCATTGTTAACTTTTTTTTCATCTTTTTTATTTCCCCATTTTTTTTTTTTTTTTTTAAAGATTTTTGCCCTTTTTTCTAATTTTCTTTTTTTCTTTTCCCATTTTACCATTTCTTCAATATTTTTTTTCTCTTCTCTTCACATTTTAGCTGCAGAGCGGGAGCAGCTGCATGTGAAATGGCATCTCAACTAATTCCAAAAATAAAGAAATCCATTTTCATCCTAATTTAGTCTCTATCAAAAATAAAACCGCATATATATATATATATATATATATATATATATATATATATATATATATATATATATATATATATATATATATATATATATATATATATATATATATATATATATATACATCCTATATATATTTATCTATATGTATATATAGATAAAAATAACTTCATTCTTTCATATTTATATATATATATATATATATATATATATATATATATATATATATATATATATATATATATATATATATATAGCTATATATATATATATATATATATATATATATAAATATATATATATATATATATATATATATATATATATATATATATATATATATATATATATATATATATATATATATATATATAGCTAACGATACTAATAATATATATATATATAATAATATATATATATAATATATATATATATGTCTGTATTATATATATAATTATATATGTGTGTGTGTGTGTGTGTGTGTGTGTGTGTGTGTGTGTGTGTGTGTGTGTGGGTGTGTGTTGTATCAACTCAGAGTTTTAAGGCATGGGTCAGGGTTCGAGTCCAAAAGTTATTTTGAAGCCGATTCCAAGTCTAAATCCAAATCCAAGGTCAAGTTCAAGTCCAAATTCTTTCAAATTCAATTGTATTAAAAATATAATGAATTATTCCAGATTATTTTTTCGAATTCAAAAATAATAATAATAATAATAATAATAATAATAATAATAATAATAATAATAATAATAATAATAATAATAATAATAATAATAATAATAATAATAATAATAATAATAATAATAATAATAATAATTAATAATAATAATGATAAAAGTAAAAATAATAATAATAATAATAATAATAATAATAATAATAATAATAATAATAATAATAATAATAATAATAATAATAATAATAATAATAATAATAATAATAATAATAATAATAATATTAATAATAATATTTTCTATTTTTCAATTTAAATTAAGATGTGAATTTAGGTAGTTATGAAAATATTGTTTAACTGAAAAAATAAAAAATTAATAAATAATCTAGAATTAATAAATAGTTCTAGAAATTAATGACAATTTCTTCCTCCTCTTAATCTTTTCAATTATCAAAAGAAAAAATACAGGCATACAAATAGATCAAGGTATAAGTCAAAGATTTTTGAAACAGAATCTAGATTCTCTTAAGGAAGCAAGCACCTTCAATCCTTTTTTTTGTTCAGGAATATTCTCCATATATTCAATAATCTCCAGTTCCAGGCAGCTGATTGTGCACTTCAAGTGACTGTTGAAGCAACTAAGGAAGTTTTTTATTCATTAGTGAAATGGTTAGAGTGCTGCAGTTTAAATTTTGTTGAAGAAAAACCAATTGGGTCATCTTCACAAGATGTCCTCTAAAATCTAAATGATCTCATTAGAGTAACCATGTGTGAGAAGGAGGAATCTAACATGCAACTTCAAATAAATTTTTAATATTATATTTTGATGAAAGATTAATTATAACGTAAATATTAGCTATGTTAAAGGTAAAGCAATGAAAGTCATGGTGCACCTCAAATATTTTGGAAATAAGAAATGAGAGAAATAAATAAAAGAATGTTATGGCATTTTTCTAAAACTATAGCATGGTTAAGAATAGATTTGATTATTTACGTTCCCTCAAAGATCAGTACAATTTCCTTGACCTATATAATAATACCATAGAATTATACTCGGCTATTTAATATCTTAGTTGTATATAGAATAATGACATTAGCAATTAGAGAAATTTTCTTCAGAATCTGAATATTTAATACTGCAGATGAAATAGGAACATCCAATAAAACTTTTTTATTAAATTCTATGTAGCTATATGATTTTTTCTTACAATGGACCATGACTCCTCTAAGATAGGTAAATTGAAAAAATCATGTGGAAGAGTAACATCGTCTCAAACAGATTCTGATATTACCCCTTTTCTTACATTTAAAACTAGAGTAATGTTGACTTTGAATTCAGTTTAAATGGCACTCTCAAAAGGAAATAATTGCCAATAATACTTAAATTGAATAATTTGTGAAATGTCATTTTCTTCAAACTATCTCAATGATAGAAGGTTTTCAGAAGGGTGGATTTCACCGTTTTTATTTTAAAACC
>JABUQX010054480.1:82500-87500 GCA_015478945.1 Trachelipus rathkii
GGGAATTCGCCTATAATAATAATATATATAATAATAAATATATATATATACTATATATATAATATAAATTAACACATATATATATATAAACAAAAATATATAATACTATACTTATATAAATATATATATATAATAAATAAATATATATATAATATAAATCAATATAAAATAATATATATAAATATAACGCTGCAGTTATCATAACAAAACGATTTTACTTATTAATAATAAATAGATATATTAAATTAAAAGTTATTTTACATGTAATTATTTTTGATTGTATGACAATTTTTATTTTCTAATATAATTTAATATTCAAATACTCATTTATTTATTTTTAACACTTTTAAATTAATTTAAAATAAAATAAAACATATAATATATAAATCTATTTAGAAATGAACATAATTGACATATTTAAATATCATAATAAAATAAAAAAAAAGATATATAATATCAAATAAAAAAATTCATTTTGAAAAAATTTTGCGGATGAATTTAGATATATAATAAAAATAATAAGCTATAATAATAAAAATAAATGTATATAATATAATATATAATATATATTATAATAAATTAAAAAATATAATATATAATATATATACATATGATATAATATATATATAATATAATATATAAATATATATAATTATATATATTAACTTATTATAAATATGAATTATATATAATATCTATAAGATTTATAATTATATAATATATATATAATATATAAATATATATAATATAATATATATATAAATAATATAATATATATAATATATATTATATAATATATATTATTACACGTTTATATAATATATATATAATAATATATATAATATAAATAAAGTATAATATATATATATATATTAAAATATATATATATATATATAATATAATATTATAATATAATATATATTATATAAATTTATATATATATATTATATATTGTTAAAAACAATATCTTTTTTTGTTTTGTTTTTTCTTAAATTTTTAAGAAATTTTTCAAGGGTAAATTTTGCATAATTTCTTAATATTACTTTTATTATTACATGATTAAAAAAATAATGTTTTTACAATTTAAATGTTTCCAGTTATTTACAAAGTAAAATTTTATATTTTAACACAATTATTTTATTATTATTACTTACCTTGCTGGAACTGTTCTAATGTTACTAGCAATAAATATAAATATTCTATTTTAGTGAAGAGAGTCATTTTAATGTCAAATTAGTTTTACTAATTTTGTGTAATTCCCTAAATGGCAAAATGTATATATTTTATTTCCACACTATTAATATATAAACAATAACATTTAAAATAACTAATACATTTATGTAATTATAACATCACTCTTTTTATAATTTTTTTTCACGGGAAAATATATTTTAATATTTCTAATAACACGTTTTAGGAAACTATTTTGATTAGTCTGAATCTTTGTAATTAATAGGGTATAATTAAGAAGTTTTTTTTTATGCTAAATGAATTAGTGACACATCACACCCTTATTAATTGTAAACCAATACTGATCCCTTCTATCTCGCTTCAAACTTTTCCCTCAGTTTCGAAGTGCCAAGTGCGACGGTTTTGCTGAGATGCCAAAGATCGCTAGATTTTTAAAATCAATACTACCAAAATTCGTGAAAAAAATGAACAATTTCATTGAGAAATAATGTAAATTCATTTTCTTTCAAAATATATAAACATTACAATGGTTTTTCATTGAATAATAAAAATATTAGATTCTTATTTTTAATTAATGATGAAGATATATTCAAATTTTTATGCGAAAATATAATTGCTAGATGTTGCCATATGATGCATTATTGACAACATTTATCTGAAAAAATGTTAAAGAAAATAAAAATGTTATAAAATTTTAAAAAAGTACACATATATGAAATTTATTTGAAACTTCACCTAACATAGATTACATTTTAATTCGAAATATAAATTAACAATATTTATAAAGCATATATATATATATATATATATATATATATTATATATAATATTATATATATATATATATATATATATATATATATATATAATATATATATATATATATATATATATATATATATATATAATATATAATATATATATATATATATATATATAATATATATTTTATATATATAATTATATATATAATATATATAATATTATATATATATATATATATATATATATATATTATATATATTATATATATAATACTATATATATATATATAATATATATATTAAACATATATATATATATATATATATATATAATATATATATATATATATATAATGTGGCAAACTAAAGAAGTTTACCCGCATTGATAAATGGAAAAACTAAGTTAAGTACAAAGAAACTTATAACATATATGGGAATCAGCGTATGAATTTGTATGGAAAATGAAAAAAAAAATTTTACTTTTTTTTTTTATTTTTTTTATATTGTTGATCTCCAAACTACGATAGGTAGAAGAAAACTAATAACATATATGGAATCAGCGTATAAAATTCTTATTTTTTTTTTTTTTTTTTTTTTTTTTTTTTTTTTTTTTTTTTTTTTTTTTTAGGGGCTCGAGCCGACGGGTGGGGACAGAGGGGGGACGTTTTTCCATACCCCGTAGGGAGGGGCGGAGGACCCCGGCGACACCCAAATACCAAAGAGCCGGGGTTCCGGAGACCCTCCGGAGGGGGGGAATAGTCCACGCCCGTCGTCCGCCCAAGGAGGCCGAGAGACCCGACTCTTGCATCTTTGCGGTTACCCTGGGTGTATATCTTTTTAGTTAAAAAAAATATCTTTTTTCATACATTAAATTTTTTTTTCAAAAAAAAAAAAACGATGATTTTAAAGATGATATTAGTTTTTGTACCTATCGTAGTTTTGGAGATAATAAAAAAAAAAAAATAAAAAATATAAATTTCTTTTTCATTTTAATATGCAAATCAATACGCCTGATTCCATAATATGTTTATCAGTTTTTCTGTACCTATCTTTAGTTTTCGAGATATGCATGCGGGTAAATTCTTAGTTTCACCCTATATATATTATATATAATATATATATATAATATACTTTATAACTATATATTTATATATATATATAAATATAATATATATATATATATATATATATATATATATATATATATATATATATATATTCAAAAATAACCCCTTAAGTAATTTCACACTGCTGGGATGTGAACCTGGGCCCAAGCAGATGTCCGCGTAAGTGTTTGATGACCACGCCACGATGGACTAAAAGTAAAGCGCGAGAATTGTTTCCTGTGGTGAATATATCACCCACCCAACAGGAAACCACCACGCACTCCACCCGTCCACACTCGGGCGTAGCGACAAACTGGGCACCGCGCAGAGTGAAAATACTTTATAACCGGGGAATATATTGTATGTGTAACAACTGCTACAAATTCAACGCAGTGTGATAGGTATTCAAAAATAACCCCTTAAGTAATTTCACACTGCTGGGATGTGAACCTGGGCCCAAGCAGATGTCCGCGTAAGTGTTTGACGACCACGCCACGATGGACTAAAAGTAAAGCGCGAGAATTGTTCCTGTGGTGAATAAATCACCCACCCAACAGGAACCACGACGCACTCTACCCGTCCACACTCGGGCGTAGCGACAAACTGGGCACCGCGCAGAGTGAAATACTTTATAACCGGGGAATATATTGTATGTGTAACAACTGCTACAAATTCAACGCAGTGTGATAGGTACTCAAAAATAACCCCTTAAGTAATTTCACACTGCTGGGATGTGAACCTGGGCCCAAGCAGATGTCCGCGTAAGTGTTTGACGACCACGCCACGATGGACTAAAAGTAAAGCGCGAGAATTGTTCCTGTGGTGAATATATCACCCACCCAACAGGAACCACGACGCACTCCTACCCGTCCACACTCGGGCGTAGCGACAAACTGGGCACCGCGCAGAGTGAAATACTTTATAACCGGGGAATATATTGTATGTGTAACAACTGCTACAAATTCAACGCAGTGTGATAGGTATTCAAAAATAACCCCTTAAGTAATTTCACACTGCTGGGATGTGAACCTGGGCCCAAGCAGATGTCCGCGTAAGTGTTTGACGACCACGCCACGATGGACTAAAAGTAAAGCGCGAGAATTGTTCCTGTGGTGAATATATCACCCACCCAACAGGAACCACGACGCACTCTACCCGTCCACACTCGGGCGTAGCGACAAACTGGGCACCGCGCAGAGTGAAATACTTTATAACCGGGGAATATATTGTATGTGTAACAACTGCTACAAATTCAACGCAGTGTGATAGGTACTCAAAAATAACCCCTTAAGTAATTTCACACTGCTGGGATGTGAACCTGGGCCCAAGCAGATGTCCGCGTAAGTGTTTGACGACCACGCCACGATGGACTAAAAGTAAAGCGCGAGAATTGTTCCTGTGGTGAATATATCACCCACCCAACAGGAACCACGACGCACTCTACCCGTCCACACTCGGGCGTAGCGACAAACAGGGCACCGCGCAGAGTGAAATACTTTATAACCGGGGAATATATTGTATGTGTAACAACTGCTACAAATTCAACGCAGTGTGATAGGTATTCAAAAATAACCCCTTAAGTAATTTCACACTGCTGGGATGTGAACCTGGGCCCAAGCAGATGTCCGCGTAAGTGTTTGACGAACCACGCCACGATGGACTAAAAGTAAAGCGCGAGAATTGTTCCTGTGGTGAATATATCACCCACCCAACAGGAACCACGACGCACTCTACCCGTCCACACTCGGGCGTAGCGACAAACTGGGCACCGCGCAGAGTGAAATACTTTATAACCGGGGAATATATTGTATGTGTAACAACTGCTACAAATTCAACGCAGTGTGATAGGTATTCAAAAATAACCCCTTAAGTAATTTCACACTGCTGGGATGTGAACCTGGGCCCTAGCAGATGTCCGCGTAAGTGTTTGACGACCACT
>JABUQX010054481.1:0-15000 GCA_015478945.1 Trachelipus rathkii
CGTCCATGCTTTTGTACTTGTAAATCTTATACTGGGTATCTATGTAACAACTTAGACGAAGCTTGTCCGTGATACTACCTATATAATTATTATGTTTTTTCCATTCTGATTAGTGGCCTTCTCTTTTCCCCATTTAGTAGCTTTCTAATGAGCATCTTCCTCTCTCGTTTTTAATTCTCTAAGTGCTATAATCTTTCTAAATCTGATTCTCTTCCTATTTGAAAGCTAAATTCTCCGTTTCTAATTCTTCTGAGATGCTTATTTAATATAACTAGACCATATTTAGTATATACATTTAATCTTTTTTTTCTATGTTTTTATCTATTATTATTATATATTATATTATATTTTATACAAAAAACTCTCAAATTATATTCCCAATAACCTTAAATAATGCTTTTCATCGATTAGTGTCCCTATGTTTATTTATAACTTTTTTTATAATTAGCCATTCTCCGATCTTAGTTTATCTATCAGTGTCCTTTACTAAACTATATTCACTTTAATGAAATCGATTCTTTCTAGTTTTATCTTAATCTCCTTAATGTTTTAAATTAATTTATAATCTAATCATCTCTTTTCTAGCTGATCATCCACTAATTCTTTCTATATATTTCTTAACTGAAATAGTGATTTAATTATTTAGTCAAATCTACTCTTATTTCTTCTTTTTCATTATTGTTATCCCTAAAATACTCTCCCATCAGCTTAATCGCTAGTTTATCTGTTTGTTCATACTTACTCTATTTCTACTATATTAACATATATTGATGTTAAAACTTAGTTGAACAAATTTAATCCTTGATTTTAATAATTATTTCTTCTCTATTCTTTTATTTATTTTATAATAATTTTTATATATCTATTTAGTTTATATCTGGAGTATTTTTTCATTAGCTTCAGATTTAGTTTTTATTCAGGTTATTATATTATACTGCAGGGCTGTGTTTATATTCGGTTTGATATTCCGTTTGCCTTCCTTACATCTCTTTTATTATAACTGATAACCTTATTCTCACATGTGTATTCAGTCTCTTAGGTTATTCATTGGTTTATTTTAGGTTTATCTTAATGGTTTCTATCTGTATCTCTATTTGGTTTTATTATGTATTCTGTGATACAGGAATTTAGTGGAACCGTTTAGTTAGCTTATTTAGCTATTAGCTGCGTTGGTTATATTTTGCCCCGGTATTTTTTCCTTGACTTATTATTATGTTTTTTTGGGTCATTTTTTTTATTCGATTCTAGACTTTTTTTTTTTTTTTTTTTATTCTAACTTTTTATATATTTTACTTTTTTTTTTTTATTTTTTTACCCTTTAATTTTATATTTACACAATAAATTAGTTGATAACTGTTTTAATATCTTTCAAGTAGTCTGTTTTTTTTTATTTTTTTTTTTCACCGTAGCATGTTCTTAGGTTGTATCTTTTGTTTTATATGGTTTTGTTATATTTCGTTCAATTCACATTTATTCCCTATCGATGTATATACAGTTTTTTGTCGGAGTGCTACGCCCTAATTCTATAGTCTAAGTTGTAGTAGTTTTTCTAGTATTTGGGGAGGTATGTGCCTTGTGCTCGCATAGTCTGAGTAGTCTGTATAGCTCCGAGTAGTATTCCCTCCTTATCTCGTTGTAACTTTTTATTTTATTTTAATCTGTAGCCACGCCGAGTTGGTAGTTTTCTCTATTTAGTTGGTTTTTACGGTTTCTCACTATATTTAGCTAGCTGGATCGCTATATCGCGGTCTCATATTTATGATATATACTTTACGTCTCTCTGGACCTAATACGTGGTCTGGTCACTTAGCGTATCTTGTATTGAGTCTTTACGGTTAGTGCTTTTCATCATCTCTTTATCTACTTACTTTTATCTCCCTCCATTCCTTCTTTCATTTTTATTCATTTCATTATTATTTAAATCTATATCTCTCACTAACTATTTAAATCTATCTCTTTATATATATTTCATCTCATAAATATATATATATCATATATGTATATATATATATTTTTATCTTCTTGGACGGTAGCGTGGCGTAGTAGGGGCTCGACGTTTGTTTGTGAGTCTTGCTGTTTATTTTTGTACTGTTTGAGCTGACTATTTTTACCCCCATTATAAGCTTAAAAAAAATTATAATTTTTTCTATTTTATTTAATTAGTCTTTTTTTTATTTTCTTTTTACTTTTTTGTTCTTAATATTCTGAAGTTACCCGTGCCGTTGCCTTGGCGTGCGCTTGCTAGCCGTGGGGCGTGTGCTTTTATTATAGCTCTTTTCCTGTGTCCTCACTTTATTTTACCTTTTTTTGCTTCTTTTTCTATTCTTTAATTTTTGCTTACTTTCATTCACAGTCTGAATTCCATTACTTTTTAATATTATTTAGTTATTATGGAGTAGTTTTTTTTTTTCTTTTTGAGGTCCTTTCTGGAATTTCAATTGTCTGTTAAAATTTTAATATTTGTTTATATTTTCAGTAATAAAATTGAAACGAAATTAGATTTTACTTTTATATATAATTTTTATCTTCTTATAAATTTAAGAACACCGGTTTATAGCATTATAAAGCCTGTAGTTTCTTAATCTAAGGACACACTTCTTACTCCCTTCCGTTTGTGCTATATATTTACAAAGGATATGTCTAGCGTGCTTTCAACCATACATTTGCATGCTGTACTTGGTGTACCCCTGTGCAATCCCTAAGAGTACAACGATAACTTTTGGATTGACACAGATTTTCCAACTGTGTTCACCATATATGATTGAGTCGAGGGGCTGGTCATGTTTGCTAAGTCTCCTTCATGTGAACTGCCTGACCACATGGATAGAAGGAAGTAGGTTGCCCGTTGTTAGTAATACGCTTTCAAACTAGGCTTAGGGGAGTCTTTGAATAGCCTCCATTCAGTTGGATCATGGTTCAAATTCAAACATTTCATTAAGCCATTAACGTCGTATCAAACAACCAGATTGTTTTTCCTTTCAAAAAAGGAAAGCAGATCCCTCTGACGTTCTCTGTACTGTAAGACCCTGACATCACGTTGAAGAAGATTCCATTGCTGTAGTTCCATTGCTGTAGTCTGACCCTAGAAGTTCTCTGCTCTTCTCCTTTGACAAGTCAAGCTCTCGAATGAGATCACTCAATTCCACTTGTATGGTGTGTATTATCGTTTACTTCAAAATCTGGGTCGTGGGATGTGGTTGGCTTGTTGGCCTTCTTCCTTCTTTCCACCTGTCTTCATTTTCTACTTCAAGCTCATAATGTTGAGGTGGAGTAGGAACCTGGTAGACTATCTGAATTATGGAATAGGTCGCAATACGCAAATAGCAATGGACGTGTTCGGTAATCAACTGTTCCTTCTTTTTCTTCCTCGACAATCCTGCTTTATAGGTGGAGTCAAGCAGAAGTAGCAGTCATCTGTATGGTTTGTAGGCTCCTGCCAAACCATAGGCACAGCAAAGGCCATACTTCGTTGTTTTTATTTTTCAGCCATTCTCGTAGTATAACTGAACAAGAGCTGCAACATATATGTGGAGCCCATGACTTACCCCGGTCCCCTACCTTAATACCAAAATAATGCTGATAGGCAGTCTTCACAAGAGGCGCCAGATTGTGTTTCTGTGACGAAAATGTTGTTTCACCACAAATGTAACAAAATTTCCTCAATAAATTTACTCATTTTCGTGGCATTTTGATATAGCAAATTAACACTTTGCAAGCACTCCAAAACCAGAAATTCTGAAAAACATAAAATATAAAGAATATGAAACTCACAGTCACATTAACAGTTAATATGTTTATAACCTACAAACATCTGGGGAACGTTCTGTTATGTCAGTTGAGATCTATACACCCAAAAACAAAATTTCCCCATACTACAAATGTAACTCTAAAAGAATTAATTGTTAGATGGTTAGAGAGCAAGAGCTAATCGATCATTTTTATGGTGATTTTTGAATTCAGGAGGTGGAAATACATAAGAATACCCTAATTTTGAGCCAGAAACAATTTCATTGTTGGACAGTGTAATTATTGTAATAATAATTATTATAATAAAAATTATTGTAATAATAATTATTATAATAATAATTAGTGTAATAATAATTATTACAATAATAATTATTATAATAATAATTATTATAATAACAAATTTATAATAACAATTATTATAGTAACAGTTATTATAATAATAAATATATAATAATAATAAATATAATACATAATTAATAATAATCAATAATAATAATAATAATAATAATAATAATAATAATAATATAATAATAATAATAAAATAGTAATAAAATATGAATAATAATATGAATAATAATAATAATAATAATAATAGTAATAATAATAATATAATAATAATAATAAATAAATAATACATAAATAATAATATAATAAAAATAATAATCAATCAACGGAAACGGATACAATAATACAAATAATAATAATAAAATAATTTGCAATTCAATAAATCAATAATCAATAATAATATAATAATTAATAATAACATAATGAATATAATATAATTAAATAATAATCAATTTATATAAGGATCATATCCTTAAACAAGAAATGCCTCTAAAATGCCGTCCAATAACAATAACAATAAAATGATCCGACATAATAAAAGCCTGATATCTATTTTAAAATATAAAACTTAAAATATAAAACTTATAATAAATAATTATAATACTTAAAATATAAAACTTAAAATATAAAACTTAAAATATAAAACTTAAAATATAAAACTTAAAATATAAAACTTAAAATATAAAACTTAAAATATAAAACTTAAAATATAGAAACTCAAATATATTCATGAACCAATATAATAATAATAATAATAATGATAATAATATAATAATCATAATAATAATGATAATAATATGATCATAGCAAGCTAATTGCCCATTATAAAGTGATATGACAGTTTTTTTTATTAGTTTTATTATTATTTTATTATTATTACTTATAATTATTTAATTATTATTATTATTAATTATTATTTTATTATTATTATTATTATTATTATTTTTAATTTTTAATATAAATATTATTTTAATGATTATTTATTACCTCATCATTAATAGAAGATTTACATATTATGTTTCTTCATTATATTTATTAATTATTTTGACAATTATGATATTATTATTTTATTATTCATTGATTCTTATTATAATATTATTATTATTATTATTATTATTATTATTATTATTATTATTATTATTATTATTATTATTATTATTATTAATAATTTTAATTATTATTATTATTATTATTATTATTTATTATTATTATATTATTAATTATCATTATAATTATTATTATTATTAATTATTATTATTAATAAAATACTATTCGACTATGCGAGTAAATAACTTGAGAGTACTCTCATTTTTTATTTCCTGTAGCAATCCATAGTAAAGTTTCTCTAATTCCTAACTAACTTCATGTCTGGCTTTTCTAAACGATAGTTGAGATTTATTTAACAGATTTCTCTTCTAATCTGATTATTTAGAAATTGCAGTAGTTGTCGTTTATGATTTTATGTTATTCTTTTGAGTGCGATATGTTGAGTAAGTCATGTAACTATAAGATTTTTTTTTTCAAATATTGGAGGCGTTTGGTCATGAAAGTTTTTAATAACACTTAGTAAACAAATGAAACGCTTTTTCATAGTAATTACAGACTAGATATCTGATTTATCAGCAATGCCATCGATTGGATGGCAATAGATAAGATTTTGGGTGTGTTTTAAAAAAAAAAACACAAGTTTTAAAACCCTTTTAATAGTGTGAGAACAAGCAGAGTTAAACCAAGGTTATGAGAATTATTCAAAGAGTGAGCAATCGTGATTATGCATTCTGTGCATTTCGAGAGATCTCACGCTGAAGCAATAATCATTATTAGTAAAATTAAAGATATACGACTGGTTCGCATCACCGAAGTGCCCAAAAATTTTCTTACAAAGTTCGATGGCCCTTACATATATATATATATATATATATATAATATATTATATATATATATATATATATATTAATATATTAATAATATATATAATATCTATATATATATATATAATAATATACATATATATATACTATATATATAACTATAAATATATATATCTATACTATGTATATTATAATATATTATATACATAAATATATATAAAATACTATATTTATATTACTATATATATAATATATATATATCATATATATATATAGGTATATATATACTTATATAATACTCGTTCTTCCTTCTGGTCTCCACTCCTAACACTTTTTCGCAACTCTTCGGTCATGCAATCTATCCAGGTGTTCCAGCAACTTAGGTAAAGCCATTTATATCTATATTTGGATAGGACATACTCTCACTTCCTTTCTAATAGACTAATTTCTCATCGTATCTCTTTTGCCTTTCCCAGCATTGCTCTAAGGGGTCACATTTCAGCGACCTGTAATTCCCCTTCTTCACATGGGGGTTGTCATATGAAAACTCTGCTCCATATATCAGTATCGGTGTTTGAACTGTTTAGAAAACAACCTTCTTTGCTTGCCGAGCTACGCTCGCATCCTTTAGCAATCTATAAAAGGCAACCCACATAGCTGCTTATTTGCTTATTCTCACTGCGTTGTAGCTGTCTTCTCTCCCTTTTTCCCGAATACACTTCCAAGATACTAAAAAAAATCAACCTATTCTATTTTCCTTTCCATCTATCTGAACATTTAATTCCTGTTCATCTCCTCTCTCTCTCTCTCTCTCTCTCTCTCTCTCTCTCTCTCTCTCTCTCTCTCCTCCATCTCCTCCTCTCTCAATCTCTCTCTCTCTCTTCTCTCTCTCTCTTTCTCTCTCTGCTCATTTACTCTCTCTCTCTCATCTCTCCTCTTCTCTCTCGCAACCCTCAGGATTACGATTTTGTTCTTATTCATCTTCAAACCACCCCCTTCAAAACACTCAATCCATTTATTGAATAGTGTCTCGACGTTTACTCTTCACACACACTACAGAATGCAATGTCATTTGCGTGTGCAATAATATCACATTCTGCTTTTCCTTTCTATCCCTCCTTTAATCACTGTATAACTCTGTCGATATACGCAACAAACAATATAGGTAACTAAACACTACCTTATGTAACACCTCTTTAGACCTCGAACCACCGCTCATATTCATATACAGTTCGAACTCTAAATGAACATGACTCATATAAGTCCTCGACTGCTATCGACATTCTTCCTGACATTCCGTACTCACTTTCCATTCACCACCATAGCTTACTAATGGGAAACGAATAAATAGAGCTTTCTGCAGGTATATAAAAGCCACATTAGCCCAGTCATTATACTCTGATGTATTTGTAATCTGCCTCAAACGGAAGATAAGATCCGTTGTATCTACGCAATGTCTGTAACTGTGCTGCTCCTAACCCAGCTGTTTATCAATGATATACCCTAGTAATTTGAGTAGAAACCTGAATTTTCTTTGCCCTTGTATTATGGTATTATTACAGTCTTTCTCACATACATCTGGCACCTGTACCCTTCTCCAAAATATGATCAGCAATTGAAATCTACAACTTCTTGTTAAATCACATGCCTCTTTACTAGCTCTATTACTATTTCATCCTTTCCAGGAGAGTAGTATACAACGCGGAACTGACAGATGACAGATTCGCTCCAAATCTGGCAACCTAGTCATATTTTGGACAGCTACTTTTATTAGCCGTACAAAGCCAAGAACTTCACTGTGAAAAAACGGAAGATTTTCTATTACTATCATTACGGTAAATTTACTACCTATCTTTTGTGTTTTGTTTTTAGAGTCCCGTTTCTTTGTAGTTTCTATGCAAATTTAAAGTAATCTGCCTTATTCTTAAAGATAATATTGGGAATCCTATCCCTTTTAGCTTTTTCTTTTTACCTTTTCCCTCTGCCTCGTTTGTATATATCGCATTTTCCTAGCTTCTTGTTTCAGGTGTTGTTCTCAATCTTAATTATTTAATAATCCTTTTTATGATTTCTATTACAGCTCTTTTCACTTCTTCAATTCACCAAATGTGTGCGATTTTCATCCACCAACCATCTATTCTTTTTCCAACACCTCATTGTTAGCTCATCGTTGGCCAATGAGGTAACACTCTCTTGGGAGTACATCTCAAGGTAACGGTCAAACCCCTTTAAACATTACAAATATACAATAATTGTGCTGTCTTGCACACAATATTTTGATACCTAATAAATGTCCGTAAAATACCTCAGTTGTTGCCCCTGCCCCGAGTGTAGGCGGGAGGGCCGTCGGAGGTTAGGTATCCAAGACACGCCTCACTCCTCTTGGGAAGCTAAGCTTTCAAGAGGTAAAATGATGGGTTTCCTTTTAGCTCATCGTTGGTCAAGAGGTAACACTCTTGGAGTACCATCTCAAGGGTAAGGGTTCAAACCCACTTACGACCATTAACAATATATATATACTATATTTATATATATATATATATATATTATTATATATATATAATAATATATATATATATATTATATATATATATAATATAGGTATTATATATATATATATTAAATATATATAAATATATATATATATATATTATATATAATTATATATATATATTATATTTATATATATATATATATATATATATATTATATATATATACTAGTATATACTATATATATATTATATATATATATAATATATACATGGCGTCACCTAGGAGCGGGCAGCCTTCGTCCAGCTACCAGCGAAAATATAATATCTATATATATATAAATATATATATATAATTAATATTATATAAATTTTTTTCAGAATGTTCTCGAACATTTGAACTTATATTCTGGATCCTTCTAGGTGTTTAATACAACGTCACACACAAATTATAATATATATATCTATAGTATATATATATATAATACTATATATATATATATTAAATTATATATATATATATATAATATATACATATACTACTTAAATAAAAATTTATATATTATAATATATTAAGTCAGTCTTCTATCACATATAGTATATATATATATAATCTATATATATATATATTTATATATATATATATATATAATATATATATTATATATTATACTATTATATATAATATATCTATATTTTATTATTTATTTATTATTTTACCGGGTCAGCTGTAAACTCTCATCTTTTTCTCCAGAAAATTCAGTTTGCAATATTCATGTTGTATATTTATATTGCCGTCTGTAACTGAATCTCAGTTATCTAGAAATCATGGACATTAGGATAGATTTTGAGAGAAGGTAAGACACTTCGCTATGTTATCAGTTTGTATATTCTGGTAACGAAATAGGTTTTAATTAAGAAGTATAACTTCTTTGAAATAATACTCTTTCAATTCAATTTGAATTTTATATACTTTGGCCGTCCCATAACTACAGAAAAAATTATATATATATATATATATATATATATATATATATATTACTAATATTATATATATATATATATATATATATCATTATTACTATATATATTCTATCCCCCTCGTCCACCATCTCCACTCCGCCTCCTCCCCCCATATCTTCTAGTTTCGTCTCTCTCATCTCCCACCCCCAGCCGTCCCGCTCCCCTCCCCCTCTCCCATCCCTCCCCCACTCCCCTTGCTACTCTCTTCCCCGCCCCCCGACAGTCTGCCCTCCCCCTCCTCTTAGGCCCCCCATTCCCTCCATCCCCTCTCTCGCCCCCGTCTCTTCCTCCCGCCTCCTTCCCCGCCTCACCCGTCCCAACGTTTCACCAGCTACCAGATCTCTGTGAGGATGAATGTTGTTCCTCTGATCACCCTTCTGATACTAATGAAGGTGACAGTGATAATTTTTTTGAATAGTAACATTGTTTCATTTACACTCTTTGGGCTTTGCCCTACCGCCTCATCGCCGGCTTTTGCGCTAACTCCTGCGGATCACCTTGCGTCTCACATCTCCTTTCTCAAACCCCCTCGCTTGACCCATTTTTATCCTTCCCTATCTCCTTCCCCACTCCGCCATTTCTGCAACACTTTGTTGCTACAAACCTCCTCCCTTTTTTCATCTCCCCACTTTCCTTCCAACCTTTTTATCACTCTATCACACCCTTTCCTAAGCTGTCTTTTTGCTTACCATAGTTGCCCTCATAATTCTTGACACACCACTTTCTCACATCCGACCTCATCTAACTTTATTCTACTAACAGTCATTTTCCGATCCTAAGCTTTGTACTCTCACCATTCCGGCCTATCTCAGTTACATCTTATCTCGTCTGTCGCCTTATTACATACATTATTCACCTACAATAAATTTTAACTACACTTCCACAATTATACTCCATACCCTCCTTTCCTTCTTAACTTCACACCTACTCAACTCAACCTACCGCATACCAATACAACTCCAAACCTATTTCAAACATAATAATAGCTAAAACTTTGGATATTCAATATACATAGAAACTTTACATACCATATATACACAATCTTACTAAAATCTTGCTTATATTAACTTAATATTCCCAAAAACAAAATAACATAAAAAAACCACATAAAGATAAAAATCCACTATAGACAACACAAAATATTCCTTTCCCAGAACAAATCCTACCAACAATAACCACTATCAAAAAAAAATCACAATCTCTATGAACACCACACAAAAAAAACCAAAATAATCAATCATTTCATTACTATATTATCCATTATACCATAAAATCCAGTCAAATCAAATCATCATAACTTCCACACAAATAAAGGGATATATTATAAATCAACAAAGTAAAATCATCCTCCAAAGCCCTCAATACTAACCCAACTAAACTTACAGAAGTATAAAAATTCAAAATTATGACATAACAACTCAAAACAACACCAAACTCGACAACAAAACTCCAAAACCACACAACCCAAACAAACTAATAAAAAATAACACAAATACTACAAAAATAAATCATCCTATAAACAAAATAAAATAAAAAATACAAATAAATATAAAAATATATCATAAAAAAAAGAATAAAACAAAAAAACTTAACAAACATATATATATATAAATATAGAAAAGAAAAAAATACCCATCAATTCTCATAAACATCATTCAACTAAATAATAAAAAACTCAAAAAAAATAAATTAATAACCATAACCTTTCCAATACTAGCACAAGAATATACATGGATCATATAATATAAGATAAGTAAAAACTACATAAAAATAAACAACCTTATCCCATATCTGAATTCAGAAATAAACATAGAATTATATTATTTAAATAACAGATGCAAAGACACATATCTAAAAAATAAACTAAACATCTAATAATAATAAAATAATAATACCGAAATAACATTTAAAACAAATCCAACCAAATACCATATACTTCAATTAAAACAAACAAGCCCAGGTAAATAACAATTAACTAGCCTATACACAGAAAAAAATACCCTTAAAATTGTCCTAAAATAAAATAAAAATCAAATTAACAAAAAACACCGGGATCTTACATAGAACCCAACCCTGGTCCACTTTTATCGTTTTAGATAGAGAATATAAGAGAGGAGATATATATATAATATATATATATATATATATATATATATATAATATATATATATATATATTTATATATATATATATATATATATAACTATATATATATATATATATATATATAAATATATATTATTATATATATATAATATATATATATATATATATATATATATAATATAATATATATATAATATAAACTTTTGCAGGTTTGAGAAGAGAAAAACGAATCAGCCCTAGCCCTCCTGGACCTAGTGATAGCGGAAAAGAGGAGGTAGTTTCTGATCACGATCAGAGTTGGGCTTTCAACCTTCAAGCAGAAGGTGGATGAGGAAAGACAAAGACTTAGCGGAAACGGTAGGGAAATCCGATGTTTTACGTCTGACTCAAAAAGAGAAATGCTGAAAACCATTGAAAGCCTCCTTCATGTTATGATTTTTGCACATGGCACTACCCATCTTAAAGGAAATTCATGCACATAGTTGTGCTGAAAGATTCTTCTCCCCTGGCCGGTATATTCGAAGATATTTGAAGGAGCACTCTGTCTGCATTGCGTTCTTTTCCCGCAAGGACTATACAGGCAGTTCAGAGTTCCTTTGTTGTGGAACCCTTCACGAAATTTCAAGAAATACTCCCTGAATATTGCAAGTAAGCCATATGAGAAAGGAGGTGGCACTTTGCAGCCTTACCAGCGCGAATCCTTCTTGGAAGCTGTGCAGTGGACATGCAAATAGTAACTGGACATCGGGGAGCTCTTGCAGGGAAACAAAAAGTTACATTTCATCTGTACATGCAAGCCAATTATTTTTTTGTGGGATACACAATTTACCTCTACGAGGTGCAGAACAACATGAAGGGATTTTGGAAGATCTAATTAGTTTGCAAATGGATTCTGGAAATAATGAGTTTGAAACGCCTTACATGTGGGGCCAAAACATGCTACTTATAAATCACACAAGAATACAAAATGAACTATTGAGTCGTGTGGGAGTGTTGGACAGACGTATCATTAACCGATGTCAAAAAAGCATATACATATTCTTTTAGCTGACAAAACATCTGATACATCTGAGAATAAACAAGGTTATCTCTTGAAACCAGATTTTTTTGATGAGACCGAAATGTGCGTTCGTGAAGAATCCATTGATTTGGATTATTAGAAGCCATGGATGCAAAAACCATAGCAAGTGCTATTGATTGTTTTCTTGACAATAATGGCTTAGATCCAAACAAATGCGTTGGACAAGGTTTCGATGCTGCTCAGCTGTTGGGAAAGAAAGAGGAGTAACAAGAATAATCGAGAAAAATGCAAAAAAGCTTTATATTTTCATTGTACGAGTCTGTGCGACTGAATCTTTTTTTAGTAAACGATCTGAACTCTGTATCTGAAATCCGCAATACTTTATCCACTATTAAAGCATTATCATTTTCCGTGAATCCATTTTGAGTAAGAAAATTACATATCGCAGTACTCCAAACGTTTTGCGAGAGACTAGTCAGAAGAAAATGCTGCAGCATTTCAATATTCAGTTGACACATTTTAATGGATAAAGTGCAGGTCTGGAAAACTTGGCAAAAGTTGGTAATGTTGTTGCAAAAAAATGCATTTCAGCTGTATTGTGCTGCCACAAAACCTGTTTTTATTATTTCAACCTGCATTATAGCCAAATATTCGGCTTTGTTGGAACCAGTCGTGAATAATCTACAGTCAAAGAGTTTAGACCTTCTTCAATGCTCGAATCATGTGAAGAAAATTCTATCACTTGGTGAAAGATCACCGCTCAAATAACAACGATGCGATAAAAATTTATACAAGGATAAAACGATAACTGAAAATCTTATGGTTGATCTTCAGTCACCAAGAGTGGTGGATCGCCATAAACATCACTCAAATCCTAACGCTACCACCGATGAAGAATATTGGATGAGGACTATTCTAATACCATACCTGGAATCTTTCACAGTTTCCTTGGAGAGCAGATTCTCGGAAGAGAATTCACCAACTTTTTCTCTTTTATTACTTCATCCGTCGCTGATGATTGCCCTTGCGTATAAGGAATTTGAAGAGCAAATCAAAGTATTTGAAGACTTTTATGAACTGAGAGGACTTCAATGTGAGGCTGAACTCTGGTATATGAATTGTAGGGAGAAGAAGCTCGACCGTGAGGAACTAAAAAATTTGGAAATAGTTTGAAGTGATCAAGGGAAGCAAGCGCACTTTCCAAAAATTAAAAAATGCCTTCTTGATATCAATAGCTGCAACCATGTCGACAAACACAATTTCTTTTTATGCGCTCGGGTGAAAGACGTATTAAGCACTTCTAAGTTAAGAGTTAAACATGAACAAGGTTGACGATGACCGAATCCAGGCTGATTGGACTTTGTCTCTTGAGGTTCACAAAAAATTAGTTTGGAAAGAAAGCTGAAAATTGAAAATTGGGTTGTCGAATATTTTCTGCAAATCCACGACGTATAATGCTGTCGTAGTAACAACTACTTCAAGAACATAAATCGTAAGATAAATGTAGGAATAAATTCTGTGATTTTCTTTGTAATTTCGTAACTTTTGTGTTGAAATATAATCATTATTTCAATATTAACATATATATTTTAAGAGATAAATGTAATTTGTAAATATTATGTCAAAATATGCCGTTAACCCTTGGCTGACAGTGTTTGAAAAAAATGACTTTTATTTTCAATCTATTTGGGCCCCCCTAACGAAAATTCTGCGTACGCCCTTGGATATATACATTATATAGGGTGTCCCACTCGCTCTCGGCCCCGGATTTGCGGTTATAGAAATGAAAGTAAAGGTCAAACATGGAAATCTTCAGTGAGTTCGTTAATCAGCTGGATGGCGAGAAACTCCGTACTGACTATTTTTAGCAGCATAACTCCACCTGCCACTTCCAACGTCAGCATGCATGAAATTGGGTCCATCTTTGAGGATTGGCCATTTCCAAGGGACTTTGGTCACCGAGGTCACTTGATCTTACCACACCTGATTTTTTCATATGGGGCAAGCTGAAAGGGAAGGTGTATCTTTACAAGCCAAGGACTCTCATGCAACTGAATGATAACATTCGGCAGGAAATTGACGCTGTGACTCCCGATAAGTTGGCGGCTACCTTCCGTAACATGACGAAGCTTGTTCAGGAATGCCTTGATGCATGCGGCGATCACTACCAATACTTGCTGTGATATCACCACGTTTTTCACTCAAAAGGGTATATCAGTATAAACCATAGTAGGTTCTTGTTAATTTCACCGATTCAGTCGTTTTTGGTATAATTTAAAATAAATAAAAAAATTTGGTACGAAATTAGGTAAATAATAAAATTCAAATGGGAGTAATTGTGTAGGGCCTTTCCCTTTTCGTCTTCCCATTGGTATCTTCGCTAAAAACGAGCTTAA
>JABUQX010054481.1:20000-59114 GCA_015478945.1 Trachelipus rathkii
TGTTGGTCCATAATATCTGAAACATATCCTATCAGTCATAATTTTGCCTTGCTTCTGGTAGAAATCTCTAACAAAAGAAATTCAACTTAAATGAAAATCTAAGTTGGCTCATACAACTGTGACAGTTGTGACTGCAAGTAACGTTTAATCTTTTAAAGCCCTGCTTATATAGCTGAATATTCAATAGCGGTTTAGCGAGAAGTTTTCCTAACGTCCATTTGAAGGTTTGTATAGCTGGGACAAAATGTCTAAGCTCGAAATTTAAAATTGAAATAAAAAATTAATAAAAAAAGAAATGAAGTAATGAAGAGTATCTATTATTTTGCTGAAAATATATTAAAAAATGAATGATTTTAACATGGAACTAATTATCTATTCTTTGTTTATGCTTGAGAAGGTGTTGCACCCTCAGGAATTTCTTTGATTTCGGTGATCTTCGATTGGGTTTGCTTCTGACTTTCAGCAATCTTTTTATTCCTCCTTATGTCTATTTCTGTAGTCAGTCATGAAGTTGTAGGAAAAATTATCTACAAGGGATTGAAGGACATAGTGGCTAAAGAAGCTGCGGACTGTTGCCTAAAAAGATTATATATAGTATATATATATATATATATATACTAATATATATATTATATATAATATATATATATATATATATAATAATATATATACTATATATATATATATATATATATTTATATAACTATATATATAATATGATAATATATATATATAACTATACTATATATATATATAAATATATATTATATAATAATATTAATATAACTATCCATAAGTACAATTAGATAGATATTCTAAATTTAGCCCTATTGCATTTTTTTTTATATTATCTAAATATAAATTATAAATATTCATATATATATACTTATATATATATTATAATATAATATATTATATAATATATATCTTATAATATATATATACTATCATATATATATATATATAATATATATAAATGTTGTACACTAATAGAAGAAAATCATAAAATTGCAAATATTTATAAAAAAAATTATACTTATAATTATTATAAGATTTTAATAAAAAAATTTCAGTGCATTTCATTTGCAAAGCATTTGCAAGAGCATATTGCTTTTTCTAGAATTTATAGAACAAATTACCTAGATTAAATATTATAGAATTTATTGAATAAATTACCTAGATCAAATTGTTTCTTTGTCTCTTTAGTTGGCAGAGAAATAGAAAGAAAAAGAATTTATATGAAAGCTTGTGTATAGTTATTACCTGCAACCGGTATGTCAGAGGACCGTAGGTATATGTTTCCAATCCAGTTGATCTGAGAGTGGCAGCGACATAGGTTTCTGGAGTCGTTACCAATAAATTGGTTTTTCGAACTCCTGAAAATTTCGTTGTGACGATTCCAGGAACTACACACTGAATTATAACATTTTTTCCCCTGTTTTCCAGAGCAAGGCCTCTGGTAAACAACACCAGATGGTGCTATGGAAAGGGATATAAGCATTCTTAATTTTATGCAAATATATAATTTTAAAGTTCATTATAATTTAATAAGTAGAGCATATATTTCAATATTACATAAATTAAACTACATATTCCTAAGATATTAATGTAGATAAAAAATATCTTTATTATTACCTTTAGTGACGAATAAAGTAACAAATATGGAATAGCGAAATCTTGCATCAATGAACTCATGTTAATAATAACTCCTCTATTCCTTCTTTGCATTCCTTCAAGAACAAGTTTAGTCATCATTGTTGTAGAAACTATATTGCAGTTAATCAAATCGTGAACTTGTCTGCAAAATATAAATATAAATGGGATAAGTTCTTTCATTCTTCATACATGCGCAACATACACTGGATAGCAGAATAACTAGTTAATTAAAGGAACATGACGTAAGCCAAAAGGAAAGACACCTCTCTACCCCCCACCTCCAATTAAATTAAATCCCATCATATCCTTTAAGTGAATATTTAAATATTTAAAAGTAAAATCAAATTAACTTAATATTAAGTGTTTCTTTCTAATTATTTTAAAGTTCTGAATTAGTTTCTTACTTTTCAGGCACCTCAGTAAGTGGTTTAGGGTAGTCGTAAGTCAATCCAACGTTATTTACCAAAACTCCGATGTCAAGATCTTTAATTTCTTTCTCGATTCTACCATACATATCGTTGCGTGTGAAGTCCGCTTGGATGGTCATCGTTTCTACGTTGTACTTCTTTGCTGTGAAATACAAGAATTTCATATATCATATATATATATATATACTATATATATCTATATATATATATATATATAGTATTAATATCTAATATATATATATATATATATTATATATATATATATAAATATATTATAAGTACTATATGTGTGTGGTGGTGTGTGTGTGCATGGTGCGTGTGCGTGTGCGGTGTAATAAAATCGGTGAGCTATGGGGTGCAAGTGTTCCTGCTCGAGTCTTTGTTAATAATAATTGAATGGAGAACCATTCCGAAACATATTTATTAGTCTGGGAGAAACTTGCTACCTTTCCCAAATATCAAGTTACCAGTAATTGCGTCAAGAAGGCGACATACAATAAGGGTACGTTTTCACGATGGGAAAACAGGTTTTTGAAATCAGAGCAGTCATCACAATTCTGACATTACATGATTTTAGACTTTAGCAAATTATTAAAGTTTTCCGGCATATTTATGGGGACTCAACTGTACACTGATATACCGTTTTAAAATGAATGAAACACTTCAAGGAACAGAGAAGATTTGAATGATGACGAGAGAAGAAGACGATCATTTGATGCTTTTAGATAAAGATCTCAGGGCTAGTATTCATTTTGTAGCCAGAGAGGTTGGGAATTCACATGGTCTAGCTCTGTCATATTCGATTTTAAATGAAAATCTATTTTTCAGCAAGCTTTCGGATCAATTGGTTCCAAAGGTGTTGCGCGATAATCAACTTACAAACAGAGCTGATATTTTTATGTTTTTACACTAGAATTGACTACAAATAGGAGGATTTCACGCCATAGATTGCTACAGGATGAAGTTTAGATCCATCAATTCGATATACTGAGAAAAAAACAGTGATAATAGAATAAGCACATGGCCACGGAAGATAAGATGTGGGTGAAAGCGAAGTCTCATCATTAGAGTACTAATAGAATAAATAGTAAGGTGAAAAGAAAGGATAGCAGAACCTAAATAATATGTAAGTGAGGAAACCGGGCTCAGTGTGACGGAAGTTGCAAGTAGAAAACATAATTTTAGGAAGAAAGTGTATTATATTATTAATCAATAAACACAACCATACCACACATGTGCATAATACATAGAGCATAAAATAAGTACCTACATAACTATGGATATAATATAGTCGGGAAAACAGCGTAAATAAATCATATATAATTGTAGAAGGAAGTCACAACAAATGAATTGAGGTGAGATAGAGGACAAAGGGAGAAGGTGATGGATGTATTTAGAAAGGGAGGTAAATAGTATAATACGGGCATACTCGGCAGTACTGAAATCCAAGATGAAAGGAAAACTGTGATAATGTGAAAGCACACACGGTGTGTGGTAGACTGATAATGAGTGAAGATATAATGATCGACCGGTGGTAGCGTCGGAAAGGAAGAAAAAACTAGGGAGCAAAGAGAGCGCGGGCGTGAGATCTCCCAAGAACGAGAAGGAGTAGGGCCAAACGGGAAGGACACAGTAGCACCAGCAGGCGAAAACAATGCGGAAAACGAAGAATGAGAAAAGCAGTGGACTCACGCTGTTGGCGTAAAACAAGAGACGGTATGGAGTGGTTAAGACTTTTGATAGGAAGGTGCCACGAGGCCAAAAAAAGCGGTCAAAGAGGGAAAGAACAAGTGGGCAGGATGACAGCGACAGAAAAAATATAGCACGAGTCGGCCAAAACATGCAAAATTAACTGAGTATCCATCTGCTAATTGGTCCCACTCACTGAGAAACACCAGTAATGTTAATGAAGAGGAGTGAGACAACACGATTTTCTGGACGACAGGCAAGCAGATAATCGAATAATGAGTACATTCTCGCAGATCAGAGAGGAGCGGAACAGTGAGTAGGAGAAGCTTTTCACCTGAACACTTAAAAATGTGAAACATTGACTATAAATGACTAATGAAATAAGACAATTCGGAGACTGGAGGCTAAGGATAGTCGTAATACGAATATCAATGATACACAAATAAAATAAAGGTGAGATATTTTATATAACAGTTATAGCTATTAGGTATGATGTGTTTGCTCAGAGATAAATAGGAGAGAGAAAATGAAGAATGGTAGGAAGGTAAGTTAAGATTATTCGTGTGAGAGGATTAAGACAGTAGGATTCGCCATAACCCAGTAGACTTTTTCTTTAAACATTTTAAAGTATATATATATAATATAATAGTAAGTTAGATTAAGATATTGTGGGTATAGATATATATAGTCATCGAAGTGAGAGAAGTATGGGAAGTTAGATTTTATATGTGTAATGCGTGAAGAAGTTAGAATAATGAGTTGAAAGTATGGTATTGAGATTGTGAAAAATCAAAAGTGAGTGGGATAAGAGTTTTTTAGATAATGGGATTAAATCGGATCGGGTTGATGTTGTTTATAATGAGTAAAAGAACAGAAGGTTAGTGGGAGCGATTGGAAGGGAGAGGTAAAGGTGTGATAAGGAGGGAAGTAGTAGAGGGAATATTATATAATAGTGAGAAAATGTGAAACAAAAAGAGGTATTAATAAGGATATAAGTTGTAACATTTAATAAGAAGCGCATAGCACAGACAGTAAAGCGATAACAACGTTGAAACTGGAGCAAAGTCTAATGGAATCAATAAGAAACATGATGAAGTTAGAGAAGCAAGAGTTGTTAGACACAGTTGCCAAAAAGGAAGTATGTGGATGATAATCGTTTGACTAAGAAGTAAGAGAATATAAAGAATGTTAACAGTGATAGTGGGAGTGGAATGAAGAAGGTGGATGCAGAGCGTATATGATTAAATAAAAATAATAAAAAAAAAAGAAGGAATTGGTAAAATGTTAATACTAATAAGCCAAATGGAGAAATCCTACAAGAGAAAGATGTGTTTAAATGAAGATAATGGGAAATGATTATATAAGGAAGGATAAGAAGAGAAAGGATAGTATAAAAAGGAATGATAACGGATACTGAGGAGGAAAAGTAAAGAAAGAAGCTAAAAATAGAATAATTAGGTGGAAAGGTTTGGAAGGAGGATGAAATGGGGACTTACAAGGGAATAGGAAAGCTCTTTTGGTAAACGTAAGCAGGGTACGTAGTAAATTAAATGTTGAGAAAGAAATAAGGGGAAAATCGTTGGAAGAACTAATTAGATTGTGAGTGATATATATGAGTATCAAAAGGAAAGTAAGGGGGTGATTCGTTAACTGAAATTGGAGATATGGTTTGTCGTGGAGGAAGAGATGAGGACAATGTGGGTGGACGTCCCAGGATATAGGGTCCGCTCGGCATACTACTTGTCAACAAAAATATGTACTAATAACATGATTAGGTGAAAAAGTAACGAAAAGAAGTAGAGGTGATGAGAGAAGAGAAAGAGAAAGTTATAATAATGATGAAGATATTATATGTAAGAGTTGAAAGAAGGAAGGAGTTCAGAAAGGAATAGAGATATTTTAGAGAGGAGAGGATGGAACAAGATATAATTAGATAAGGGAGGAAGGATTATATAAAATGAAAATAAGAGTGAGAAAGTTAATAGAATGGTAGAGTCGAATGATAGATTTGAAAATTACTGGTTTATTGTGTTGTGGTGTAAGATCCTTATTGTTTTTATATAGATGGATAATTGAAGTAGTAGGATTTGGATAAGATGGATAGCAACAAGGCTTATAGTCTCACGCAAAAGTGATTGTCAGTGAAGGAGTGAGCAGAAAGGGAAAATTATTAAGTACCGCTTATATTATAAAGGGGTAAGATCGGGAATAAGTAGGTGATAGTACTGTTAATAAATGAAGGAAAATATAGCAGAGGGAATAAGTTATATTGAGGTGTGTTGTAAGGGAGAAGATTAGCTGGATATTATTTTTGATCGTTAAAAGTAGAAGTTATCGCAGATAACTGAAGACGATTGAGTTAGCGAAAAGTGAAAATAAAGGGCGATTCTAGATAAGTGGTTAGATAGAAAATGTGGATCAACCTTGTACATTAGGAATGGTGTGATGAGTGGATTTGGAAAGAAAAGTAGAGATATGTAAACAAAGAGGTTAATAGCTCCGAAGAAGATGATTGGAGGAGAGCTAAGCAATAAGTAGCCCTATATTAAGGGTAAGTAAAAGAGAATTAAGTATGTAACTGAGGAATATGAGGTAGGAGGGATTAGTTTCAATTGAGTGGTTGTAAGTGAAAGATATATGCATGTTATTTGGATATCGAGAATAAGAGTATGTCTAAGTGATATATTGAATTAATAGGAACTCATTATGGTGAAGAAACAGGTAGCGTATTAGAGCTTAAGAAGGGTAGTAACAACTACATTATACCATATTGAAGTAACAAATAAGATATGATGAGAAAGAAAAGAGAAAAGAAAAAAAATATAGTATATTGTAAAGGTTGTATGGGATATTTGACAACATGCGAGTAATGATGAAGGATTATGAGAAATTACGGAAGCTTAATATATGGCATAGTGATTATGATGATTAATATAAAGGTAGTAGGTAGAAGTAAGGTAGTCTGTAGCTGACAAAAGTTAGAATCCGAAAAGTTAATGCATTGACGTGAGTGAAAACAGAGCGTTTGTGTGAAGAATAATGATGCTGCGAGACAGAAGACACGAGTTGGCTTCTTAAATTGAAATAGTGGGAAGCGTGACGAACACAGGGATGTGCTTATGTTTTCTTGGTTATTACAATTTTGAGTGAGTGAATTGTACGAGAAATGGCGAGCTTAATGAAAGAATAAAGAGATACTGGAGAGCGCGAAACCATCACGCACAAAAAAGAAAGCAAGGGGTAGGCCGCACAGTCAGATGAAAGGCACAAAGTGAGCCGTGGAAACAGCGGCGCGGCGCCGCGACCAGGCGCACCCACTCGCCGGCGCGCGGCGCGCGCGGGCCCGTGCGTGCGGGCGGCCGCGCGCGGCCCGGCCGCCCGGCCCGCGGCAGAAACGAGAAGAGCCCCAAATTATACGGGTAACAGAGGGCGGCGAAGGTGGACTGATGAGAAGGGTGTTAGAAAATGAGTGAGAGAAGAATGCGATAAGGAGAGCAGGGGAGCATAAGATCGAGATTGAGAAGGAGGGTGACGGGGGAACGAGGCTACCCTATTATATGCGCCACGTAGGAGACGGAAGAAATGATTTGTCATTGGTATGATGCGATCTGAAGATTTAGATATTAGATAGAGGATTGGGGATGTATGAGGATTTGGCAGTGTGTGATGTTAGAAAAAGGATAGGGGTTGTGAAAATAAGTAAAACGGAGATAGATAATAGAAGTTGAAGGGTTTATGGTTTGATGACGGTGAAGACAGTTTCCTCGAGAGAAGAAAGTTATGTTAGAAGGGATGGAAGCAAGCATGAAACAAGTGCTGAGAACTTTGAGAAAGTAATTATAGGTATGATATAATGAAGTTGGATTGAAATAAGGGAGCGGATGATAGAACAGTAAGATGTGGTAGGAAAGTTTACGTGAATGGGGAGGAAGGGGCTATGCTGGGTATAATTAAAATTCTTGAGTGCGTGAGACTGATAAAGGGAACTAAGTCTTGGAGTATCAAATAAGTTACGCCTAGGGTCTTGTAATGAGAGTAGGATGTGATATATACGTAGATACTACACTCTATGTTAGAAATGTTATAAGTTGTAAGAGGGACATATGAGCTGGAATTATAGAGAATATATCTTAAAATAATAACAAATTTGTGCTCAGATGAAAAATCTTAAGAGGAGTGTTAGAGTGTGAGTGAAGAATTGTATTAAATGAGGAATGAAACGCATTACGGGTTAAATGTGATGTGAGAAGAGAAAGATATAAAAATGGAATTAAAATGAAAGTGAAAGAGCACAAATTTGAGAGTAAACATTGCGTCAGTTAGTGGAAAGGATAATGTAGTCGGTTGGTTAAGCGGATATAGTGGCGAGTGTGTTGAATCGACTGAGTGGGAGACCGAAAATAAAGTGGGATTGAGCCAGTAAGAAAGAATGCCTAGAGGAGGAAATGTGAAGTTATTTGGGGTCACAGAGGTCACGTAGAAAGAAGAAGAAGTATAGTAGATACAGTAAAAAAATGAATGGCAGGGTAGTTTGTGAGGGGTTATGGCTGTGAGCCCACATGGGCCAAAGGATAACCACTACATTGGGACAAAATGCCATTAAAGTGAGGGAGTCATCGCAGTCATGTGAAGTCTTAGGATGGATTTTATTGGTATAAAAGGGGCGAGAGTGAGGCTGGGCTTTCTTTGATCGGAACGATCTACGTCAGTATTATTCTATTAGAACTGTTTACTAATTTCTTGGTGGATAGTGCCGAGAACCTTACCCCCCCTCACCCCAAGATGCAATATTAGTAAAGAGTGGTGTGATTATAAAATATTAAAATGAAATGAAGACTGATATAGATATATATAAGGATATATGAATAGAAGAGTAGAGAGAATAATATATATATATAGAAGTATAAGAATATAAAAAAGTATTCAATTAGAAATAAGAGAAATATAGATATATGAATGAATATATATAAGATATTATATAAATATAATATATATAGATAGATAATATGATATAATAAAATTACTAAGGTATAAAAAAAATAACTCTTATCACTAATATATATATAATAGATATTTTATATATTGAAAAGGGATAATTTGCCGCTTGAAAGGGGTGATGGTGGTTCTAGAAAAAACCATGGAAGAAGAAAAAACATTGAAACCAACTAAAGAATTTGCCCACGTTCGATAATTGACAATTGACTATAGTTTACATCGTCAGGAATTAAACAGACAGACTAGAAACGCACAGGATGAGGGGTTATTTTTGGTGTAATTTAGAGAATTTTATTTTTTTATTTTTTTTTTTAAGAATTAATAAAATCATAAATAAACTGACGTTTATATTAAAGGAGGGGAGCTGATAGAAAATTAACAATAATTGTATTGATTATATCCTGAATAGCTTGTAAATTACTCTTTCACAAATAAACTAATAATAATTGTATAAAACGAAAAATTCTTGTATTTGTTGAACTTTAACTGCTCTCCGTTGATGAATAGATATTAGTGATCTGAAAATTCAGTGAAAAATTCTTATAAAAGAAATGAACAAACAAACAAAAGGACAGACAAACAAGAAACTATATTATCTACAGATTTAATCTTTCTATTTATCTAAGACATGCTAACTAACTTACCTTGTAAATGATTTAGCTGCTATGTTCTCATTATTAAACTTTGAGGGGCTCGGAAGCGGGAAGAGACCCGTGGGGCCTGTTATGAAATAGGACGCCCACTTCCGAAATCGTGACTTTAATATACCAAAGTGTTGAGCATTCTGTTACAAAATGGTCGATTATACCAAAAAATAATAATAAAAAGTCGATAATTTTTCTCTTCAGCCTTTAATAGTAGTAGTGTCACTCTGATGGATTTTGACCAACAGTATTAAGCCACAAAAGAGTATTATAAAGTCTACAGCTACTTGAGTTAGATTATAAGCTTGTCTGCATAGTAAACTAGGCTGTGCTTATGATGATTAAGGGGGTGCGATAAACGTTTTATTAGTGTATATCTATTTAATATAAAACATGAGTAAGGTGCTAAAACGGGAGACACAATATACACGCATAACAGTATATAGGGACATAATGCATATATGATATATATATATATATATTATATATATATGAGAATTAATATTTAAATATATAATTAAGTATATAATATAAAGAATAGATATGAATATATAATATATATATCGCATTACATTGAATATATAAATGTATATTATTAAGATGAATATAATAAATATATCATTACATTGAATGTAATAAATGTATATTGTAATGAATATAATAGATGCAGCCTTACAATAATGAATATATAAAAATAAAATAAGATATATGTATATAATAATATTAATATGAATAAAATATTATATAATATGTAATATATTATATATAATAATATATATCTAAATATACCCAAATACCCGATATCCTAGCTATCTATTCTGGGGGATGAAGTGAGGTTATGTGATTACACTATAGACATGTATTCATTCAGACACAATCCTATCTATACAGAGGAAATAAAATAATGAGGAATAGATCAGGGTATATAAGTATAGATAAGTATAGAGATAGAGTATATATATATAGAGTAGATATGTAAGAGTAGTAATAGATGAGGATGGTATATATAGATAGTGGTAGGAAGGATAGATAGGAGGTTATATATATATGATATATAGTATAGTTAATATTTAGTTTTTTTAAAAAGGTTCACACCTGCACGTGTGACTATTATAGCCGGATACTAGAAGATAATATTTCAAGGAGTTGGGGTGAACTTTAGTGGTGTAATTAGGATCTAGCTATGTGAGTAGGATATCCAACTATTATTCGGAAAACCGCACCACTAGTTGACGCACATTTCGAGCTCCTTCCTCTACCGTTTTTTAGTAGCTAGTAGTGGATAATATATAATATATATATAGGTAGGGGTAGAATAGATATATATATAAGTATAGATAATATATATATTTATAGAATAAGTATTAAGTATAAAAAATATATATAGTATTTAATATTATATAGTATATATATACTAGTAGTATATATATATATAATATATATATATATTATATAAATAAATTATAATATATATATGAGAGTAATTATGAGTAACCGTAAAAGGCGTAATGAGTCAGACGTCTGAGGGAATGGCGTGAATATGAGGCTTACACTACGTGAGATTGTATAGGGGACACTTATAGTGATATATGGAGGAGTGCATGTATAGTAGAATAAATGTGTGTGTAGGTAAGGGTAACAAGTTAGATGGAATATAAATGTGAGCATATATATATGAGGTATTGGAAGGCGATGAGATAATGGATAGTATATATAGGCCTATAGCAGGGGAATAAGAACATGGAGAATTAGGGGAGGTAATAAGTGGTAATAAGTGAATAAAGGATGATATAGGAGAATAAGGAGGGTAGAGGCTAAGATAGCATTAGGATAATAAGTAGTAATTATGAAAGGAGTAAGGTAAGTTATAAGGTAGAGTATAAGACTAATGATATAAGTAGTGATGAGAAGAGAGTAGATATATTAGGAGGATATATATGAGTATGTAAGTAAAGGATAAGAGAGAGGATGTAAGTGAGTTATGTATATAAGTATAGTAATTATAGATAGAGATGAAGGTAAGAGGAATATAAAAGGATGTAAGAGAAAATAAGTAAGAGGAGTAATGTATATGATATGGTATCACAATGCTCATTCGTCTATGCACGGTTATTCTAAGAGGATACAAAACTAGGAGGAGTTGAGGAGTAGGGGAGTCAATTAGTAGTAAGTACGAGTACTAGAGAAATCGAGTGCCCAAATGAGGAAATGAACAACAAAGAATGTGACGATATTGTCGAGGATAGCAATCATAGGATCATCTACGTACCGGGAATTTGCTATAAAATATTATGATGATAGTGTTACAATTATATCCTAATAGAGAGTTAGTTAGTAGGATGATGATGGGATATGAGATGATATGAGTGAGTGTGAATATATATAGTAGAGTATACCATAGATGAAGAAGAGAAAGTAATAGGAGGATGATGATGTAAGTAATGAAGGGGGTAGGAGTTAGTAAGTTATATTATTAATAGTGAGATTGAGAGTATTATATAAGATGGTATTAGAGGAGTAGGTAAGTAGGTATGAGTAGGTAAGTGTTATGTGAAAGTATAATTAGATAAAATGATTGTAAGATGAATGAGGTAGGAGTAAGGAATATATATGATAAGGTAAAGTAGTGACTAGTAGGAATCATAGTAAACAAGGAAAGCTTAAATTTCGCACAGGGAAATGATTAATATGGGAGGCCAGAAAGACCAGTCTGGGTGCTCTCTTACACGAAAAAACATGAAGGAAACAAACGCGAAGCCAAAATAGCGAACTCGGAACACACGAGAAAAAACAAGTGCAGGCGAGGATTCGAGACAAGCATAGCAAACAAAGAAATGAGAAGTCAAAGCCGGCCAGGCGGAGCACAGAAACCGGAAAAAGAGGGTCAGTCCACGAAGGAAGCTTGAACAGGAGCAAGCAGTTAGAAAAAAATAATATGTCTCAAAGAACAGAGACTAGGCACAGCAGGCGTTAGGAGAGACTAAGGTTAAACGCGTTACGTGACAGATAAGACTGTGCTAAAGGGTTAGAGTAACGGATAGCAGGTGGAATGTGATGAAGAAAAATGGTATAGTGTAACGTTGTTGAGAGTGTGAGCTGTGGCTAGCTGGCGTCTAGCGTGTAGGTAAGTAGGAGCTCTGGGTAATGATGTGTGAAAGTTGTAGTTATAATGAGTGGTATGTAACTGTTTAAGTCAATAAGTAGAGCCGCGCGTTAAGTGTGAGTGAAATAAGTTAGTGAGCACTGGGTAACTGTAATAAGATATATAGAGCAATAATAGAAGTGTTAGGGTCTAGTTAGTGCAGTGTACGTGAGGATATATAAAAATAGGATAAGAGGTCAGAGACAGAAGGTAACAGGTATTTGAATAGTGAGATATATAGAGTGTAGGATAGGGAGGAATATAAGAAGAATCATACCTATAATAAAGAAAACAACGAAAACATGGTTTATTTACAAAAGAGTTATTAAATTATAGAGAAGAAATAGAAAAGAGGAGAGGGAATGAAGCGTAAATTCAGAAGGAAAACCTCCCAGTGAACCACATATCAAAGTCGCCTCGTTGTGGAACGCATTAGCGCAAAAAAACTCACAGAAAAATCCGTGCCTTCAGTGATTGATGACAAAAAGAGAGACCAGGTAGAGAAACAGGTCGAGCCAGAGCCTGAAATCTGGGATAACAAGAGCCGGGAAAAAGAAGTAATCAGAGTCAAAGAAGCCGCATATCAGTGCAGCAGTGTGGTTATAGTCGTACCTATATACAGGCGGAGTCTCAAGAGGCCACCTGGTCATAAACAAAGAGCATATTATACGAAAGATAAGTAAATGAACAATGATTATAGTGCGCACAAAGGACACACAAAGTAACTATTTACAGCACACCTCACAAAAAAATGAAATGGTGCCAAAAACAAAACCGCACGAGAATTGAACATAGGAATGGTACAAACATACCTACTGCTTCGAGGGAGAAAAGGGAGCCCCTCTCGGATAAATTAAGACTACCACTGGGAGAAGATGTTAGAGAGATAAGTGAGCTCACTAACGAGTACTCAACGTTCAGTAGATGAGTAACAGCAGTGAAAAAGAAGAGAACAGACTCTATATACGAAACGGGATATTTGCTAATTAACCGGTAAAAAGATTCAAACACGAAAAGAGAAAAAAACAAAAAAGAACAAAAGGAAACATCCACAGAAAAAAAGAACAAAATGAAAGCAACTATCAATAGAAAACCTGCGATATATACATCCATTTTATGTACGTCATAGTTTCGCATCATCAAGTTTGAAAGAGTGGATTCGTAAGGAAAACACTATCACAGACGAATATATACTGAAAGAATAATGTGAAGAGAGAAAGTTGTAGAGAAGAAGTAAGTAAATTAGTTGACAGAAATTACGATAAGAGAAGATAAATTAGGTAAATATTAGTGTAAATATAAGGGTTTCTCACTGCTAACTTAATGTGCAAGAAGACAAAAGCAATTCAACCAGACACAACACACACTAAACAGAATGTGGCAAGCAAGTAACAACAGCAATACAAACAACGAACACAACATAAAGATACAATGATAATAATAGTAAGAAGAATGTAAGAAGAATAAAGAATAAGAAGAACGATTAAGAAACGAAGATTCAAAATGAATAATCAAAGTAAAGAAAAGAGATTATAATTAAGAAAATGAAAATAAGGTAAGTAATAAGATATTAAGAATTAAGTAAAGTAAGAAAGAATACACAGGAAGAAAAGTGGTAAAATGAAGGAAAGAAAAGAAGAAGAAAGAAGTAAGAAGTAGATAAAATGTAAGTAAATGTTAAAGAGAAGAAAGTAGAAGAAGTAAAATATAAGAGATAATTAAAATTAAGTATAAATAATATAAGTAAATAAATAAATATAAGAAGAATGAGAGAAGTAATAATAAGAGTAAGAAGTGTAATAATGAAGAAAATGAAGTAAGAAATATAAGAGATACTCCAATTGGGGAACAATTATAAGAATGAAAGAAGAAGAAATGAAATATGAAGTAAGAAGAAGTCATCCTAATGTAAATTATAGTAAGGAAGAGATAAGAGAGTAATAATGAGTAAAAACAGTATATAATAATAGAATGAAAAAATAGTAAGAATTCAAAATTAAATAATAAATGAAAGCAGTGAAAGTAATAATAAAATAAGAATTATAAATAGAAGAAAAATAGTATAAATAAAAAAAAAAAGTGAAGATGAACAAGGCTAATAAATAATTAAATAAGTGTACATGAATTATAAGTATATATAAAAAAGTAAAGTAAAATAAGAAGTAATAAATTAAAAATAAAGAAGTAAATAATATTGTAATAATACTTTCTGAAATAAGAAGTGAGATCAACTATCTTGAGCACAGTTAATTTAAGTATTTATAAATTATCTAGAAAATAAATATATTTTAAAAGTACCACGCAACAAGTTTTGATAAATCATTTCTTGAATTAGTAATGAAAGAATATGAATATAATTAAGATAAAAGAACGTGACGAAAATGAACCTTTAACTGCAAATAGTAAGAAGAAGTATAAATAAATAAAGTATGAAAATAGTAAAAAGTAAGTAAGGAAAAGAAGAAGGAAAGAGTAATAAGGGAATAAGTAATGAATCATGCAAAATAGATTAGACCTCACACATAATAAAATTATTTAGGAATGCTACTGTATATTTTCACCAATAAACGCACAAGTAAAATGCAAATTCTAAAAGAAATAAATATGAATGTAATAGAAAAATTAATTAACTCAAACTGAAATAATATAGAAGGAATAAGATGTAAGAAAAGAAATATAAGAAGAAGAAGGAGGAAGGAACAAGAAGTAAGAAGAAGTAGATAAGGAATAAGAGAAAGATAAAGAATATTCAATTATTAATTCTTATTTAGAATAGACATTATTTCTCAAGAGAAAAGAAAGAATATAATTGAAAATAAAATATTAATAATAGAAGAATGAATAGACAGAGTAAGATAATAAAAATAAGATAATAATATGTCGAATAAGTAATAAGTAAAACTTGTCACTTAAGAAAACTTGAAAATAAATTAGAAAATGGAGAAGGAGAAAAATAAATAAGATAATAGAATAAATATGATGTAATATAAGAATATAATAAAACAATAAAATATAAAGTAAAGAAAGTAAAGTAATCAGTACAATTGAAAGATAAATAAATAGAAACGTAATAAATATATGATAAATGGAATAAGAAAAAGAAATAATAATATAATAATAGAATAAAAACTAATCAAGAAAATATAGAATGAAGATAATAAATAATAAAATAACTTTTAAGTCTCAGAAGTAGACGTGAATTAATGGAATAAAAAGCCTTGGAACTGAAATAAGCAAAAAAGGAAGAAGTAAGTCTAGAAAGAAAAGCATAGTCGAAGCTGACTCACGAGTGAGGTCGATGGAAGATAGCATCATAAGGGGGAAAAGAAAAACTCAAAGTAGATGAGATTGAGATTAAGGAGATTAGAATATGAGTATGAGCGAAAGTTATCAAAATATTAAAGAGGATTGCGAGTATTAACAATTTTTATTAGCATGAGAAAAGTAATGGTGTATATGAAAGTAATGAATTTACAACTTTTGTTCAGGAGGGATATTTGCAGAGTGTATAATTCCATTTTAATAGGAACATACTCTGAAATTTTCGAGAAAAAAGCTCTTAAATGATCTGAAAACACAAAGAATGATTTTAAGTCTTTCTGCACCGGATGTGGATTGAATGAAGAAGGTCGTAGCATTTGGGATCTCATCCTAAGTACTAGGGTAGCCGATCTATGCTATCTGTAAGAAAGAACGGGTATCGTAATACCTACTATAACATAACTAGTCTGGGACTCATCTATAATATATCATGATCTATGATAAACTCAAAATCAGTGATGCGTATGTCAATGTTACCATATAGGAATCAAATAGTCGGATAGTACTAGTGGCGTAAAATTGACGTGGCGTGGATTAAGTTCTAGTATTTTACTTCGTAGAATAAAGTGTAACTACGGTTTTACAGAGAAGAGTATAGACAATAACAGACGTGATGCACGGGTCCTAAATGCCGATGTAACACGAAGGAGTAGTCAGATGTATGCTTTTATATTCGCTGATCTGAATGGTCTCCTCCTATATCCTTAATGGATTTAAACAAACGAGCTCCCTAAATAATAGTATTGGAAGCTAGGTAAATTATGTGCCTACCCACCAGACAGTGAAATAGCGAAATTAGAGGAAAATCTGAAGGTTATCTCGGGGAACAAAAAAAAAATTTTTATTTTTTAAGCAAATCAATAGTATTGGCGGCGTTTAATAGTGCGAACGGGGTTAGCGAAAAGGAAACCAGTATAACTCGAGGTAGTATCAAAGGAGTAGAACAGCGGCGGGACCTCGAGAGCCACCTGACCGAGTCAAGTACCGAAACCAACGTAGGCTAATATGCGAAAAGGAGTGAGGGGGTAAGATAAAGAAAGGGCAGTTGGTGTAAGACTAAGACAGTGGCGAAAGGAAAAAGAGGAGATATGAGAGAAAGTAGGAGAAACAAAAATTAAGTAATGTAATAGGAGTATATATACAGTAATGAGAGAAGTAGAAGAGGATGTTCATAAGTATAGGGTAGGATAAGGAGATGATAGGTCTAAAGGATATAAAGAGAATGATGGATATTAAGGTAAAGAGTAAGTGAAAGTAAGTGAGAGTAAGTGAGAGTAGGATAGAGGAGTAGAAGTATATAGTATAGTTTATATAAGTAGAGTGATGTTTTAGTTAATATGAAGAGAAGATTGAGAGTAGGAGAAGGATAGGAGGAGTCAGTATATAGGAGGAGGGTAAGTTAGTAGGTAGAGGTAATTATAATGAGTATATTAGGTAAATAAGATCAGCAAGAAGGGAAAGGACCAGGTAAAAAGTTTATGTATTAGGGTAATGGTGATAGGTATGAAAGTTAAAAGGATGTAATAAAAAAGAAAAGAAATCCCGCTAATGTTATAATTAGAAGAAGATTTGATTATGTAGTATATAGAATTACTGAGGTAGAAGACAGCATATGTGAAGGAGATTAAGTAGTTATTATCTGAATTCTGCAGTGTGTCTTAGGTTACTGTCTTGCTTGCAAGAGAACCCCCCCTCTTTGCTCGTCTATCGTCTCTCTCGTCTACGTAGCACTGGTGCTCTCTCGTCTCTCGTATTGACTTCTCGTACTGCTTCGTGAGCGAGTCATGCCTCTACTTCTCTCGTCTCACTGCTCACTACTGGTACATATAGCTGGTCGATGAGTTATTTAGCAAATGCTTTTCAATTGTAGGCTTGTAATCCCCACGTACATCTCCAGCGATAGTTAAGAGCTTCAAGGCCGGAATGAGATTATTAGATAGTGAGTGAAGTAGTTTAGCAAGATGAGTAGTCAGAAACCAAGTCTTAGTGTCAATTAGACCACTAAGAGTAAGTGTAGCAATACTTGTACGTGGAGCATAACATTATCTCATCGTGATATCACTAGGTAGCCTCACATTGCACTTTCATAAGAGAGCGCGGATATGCGAAATCACGATGTCCCTCTACTCTTGCACACAAGTACGTTATTGCTATAGGAGGATGATCCAGCATGACTTAATAAGAGATCCACCATAAAATGAGGAGAAAATATTAGTAAGTCATACACGGTTTGTTTGCTTGAGTGATAGTTTAATATTTTATCAACCAGTTTCTACGTATTCCGCGACACAACTGCAATACAAGAGAGAATATATAGTTAGTGTTTAGGAAATTAGGAGAGTTATGATATAGAGGAGAAGGAGTGAGAGGAGATGAGAGGGGAAGAGTAAGGTAATAGTAAGTAAGAAGTAATGAGAGAGGAGAGGAGTATATAATAGAGAGGTAAGAGATTATAAGAGGTAGAGGTAGAGATAATAAAGTAGAAATAATAAAGAGGATAGAGTACTATGAGATGAGTGAGAGGAGATAGAGAGAGATAATGATAAAAGTTATATAGATAAGATAGTAGAAGAGGAGTGATAGATGTATTAAGATATAGTGAAAGTAGTAGTTTATAAGAGCGAGTAGTAAGTAGAGTGCGACTTATAATGGATGGGAGGTTGATTACATAAGGTATAAATTATATGTATGAGTGAAGTGAGTAGGAACCCGGCGCGCAAGAGACTCCCGGCTAATAGGCAAGTAAAAGGATAGACAATAAGTAAAAGCGTTATATTAAGAGTAATAATAGTATATATAGATACAGGAGGGTAAAGTATATTAGATAGTATATGATTGATTAGTATAATGTATAATATGAGTAGGTGAGGGGAAATAGTAATAAGTATAGGTGAATAGGGGCAGAGATTTAGGTTAAGATTACGTAGAGGGCACCGAAAACGTTAAAAGAAAGGGGAACGAGGAAAAAAAGGAAAAAATAAGCAGGAAGGGGCCTTAAGTAGAGCTAATAGGGCAGAAACTTATATAGCTATAGAAATACTGTGTTAAAATAACGGAATAGTACGTGATGGATCGAGATTAGGTAATATATATACTATAGGGGACTATATAGTATAACAATTCAGAATGAGTAAAGGGATAAGGTAGTAATGAAGGACCTATAATGTGAGGCAGAAAGTGAAAGAAACAAGCGAGATGAGGACTATATATATATATGATATATAATATTAGTATAGAGAGTAATAGTATATATAGATAAGATAAATAGATATAGTAGAGATAGTATATATATTATAATAAGATTATAGTAAAATATATAATATAATTAATATTGAATAGAATAATAGATAAAGTAATAGTAATATAATGGTAAGGGAATAAATTAGAGTATATTAATAATTTTGGAGAGTAGTATATATATATATAAGATAATAGTAGAAAGATATAAAATAATATAATATATATAGTATATAGAGATATAGTATAGAGGATATTATATATGAGTATATTAATATTTATAGATATATATATAAATAGTAATATAGATATAGGTTAAGGGTATACCACGGAAAGAGTGATGCACCTGTTCGACGACTGTAATATATTAGATAGATTTAATGAGAGAGAGAGAGAGTAGATATATATAGAGATATATATATAGTATGATAATATAATATATATATATAGAGTAATAGAGAGAGACCTGTGAATAGAAGTAAATATATAGAATATAGATGTAATAGAGTAATGAAATGGGGTTTGTGGATGTGCACGTGAGTATGTGAGTGTGCGGTGCGGTGTGTGCGGTGTGTGCGGTGTTTACGTATATGAGAAACCATGCAGAGGATGAAAAAAGAAGAAGAGAAGAAGAAATAGAAGAGAAAGATGTATGTATGTTATAGAGTGGTTTTCGTTGAGTGTGATGTGGAGATCTAAAATGAATAATTAGATCCAGAAAAATTAATTAACGGGTCATAGATTGTCGAGTAACTAAAAAAAAAAATAGCAGAAACAACACCAGTTTGACACGAGGATCCACAAGCCAGAAGCGCGAAAGGAGCACTTTTCATCAGTTCTTTCTTCCTCAGAAACTTCTAATCTGAATACGATGAAAAGTAAACAGATGATGCAAAATATAATAGATTATGGTATAACTCTAGCGTGTGACGGTATTCAATAAGAAATACGGTAATGATATATGAATTAATAAGAAACTCAGTAGTGAGTAGGCGTGACCGCGGCGTTAACTATCGAGAACCGAGAGGTAGTATAGATAGATAGTCTTAATCTATAGAAGGAGTGGGCGGTACTGAGATCACGATTAATACTGTGCGTAAGGTAGAGTGAGGGTAGTAGATATGTAATATATATAATTTTATTTAGATACACTAAATAGGGAAGAGTTAGTAATGTAAACTAAATGTATGTGTAGTATGTGACGCTATATATATTCTAGATGGAGTGAGGTATAAAGATAAATCATAAGGGAGCGGGGGATGAAAGCAGGGTAGAAGTAGGTATAGAAAATTATAACTCAGAAGGTGAGTTAGTACAAAGGTCTGGCCTCATATATGACCGAGATACATGGCATACAGCGCTAACGTAGCCAGGGGCCGGGGGCGACGCGACCAATAAACAGTACCTACTGACAAGGTAGGTTGAGATGTGGGAGTCAACCTATATAGGAAGTAGGCCGAACAGGTGAGGCCGTGCGTACTTATATAGTTATATGTTAAGGACTAGGTAAAGGATGATAGAACACAACCTCGATAATGCCTCCTCAAATATATGATAACAAACTAATTGCGTGTGAGCGCAGCCTAAGTGAGGTCCGAGGCGGCGAGCTTGACGTCTACAGCAACATTATAGCTCTCTCGCCAATTACTCCTCCGTTCCATCCTATCAGAGGCTAACGGCTGCAGTCCAGCCACGGCCTGCCGGCTTACACGGCCGGACAAGTATTCATCGAAATCCGGCGGAATGTGCCATAAACAGAGTCAGGCTGGTGTCTAATTCAAGACACGATACTAGCCGCCTTGAGCAATTAATAACCAGAGACAAAACAAAGAAAATGCCCAATAGAAGAGGTACGGCTAGCTGCGGCGGAACACAGCTCGCAGTAGGAAGCTCTGTACAGTGTGTTACAGCAAAAACACACTGTATACATAGAACGGGCCACTGCCCTCATCACTTCACAAAACTCTCTCTCATGCCGGCAGCACTAAAATAGAACACAGTCTCCAAATTAAAAAATAAAAGCCAACTCAAGAATAGTGCCCAAGGTCTCGCCAACCATCGTGGGCTCTCAACAAAATAACAGCGCATCGCGGTCCTCTTGCAGCCGTCCCGACACCCCGGTGATTATCAGAACAGCAACACATTCAGCACAGTTATGAATACACGACAAAATAGGAATGCCCTATGACAGGAGAGAATGTCAATGACAGCTGAGGAATGAGAAGCAACGATATACACGCGTGAAAGATACTCCCTACCCCTTACAAGGAGCGGTCGCCTGAACGAACGAGAGAGAAGGATAACCAAGAGATTAAACATAGGAGCAGGATAGCTCTGGACCGCGCGCGAGGAGCCCACGAGACAACACTAACTCGCGGTGACCAATTTCTTCGCTCTGACGGGCAATCTCCCTTGCCTTCAGGAATGATAAACATAGATCACACGGTTAACTGCCCTCACCACACCCTCCGCGGACGGCACAGGGTTCAGTGGATACCACACAGACATCGCTCTGTGCGGTAGTACTGGCATGGCGGAACTGCTTAACGCAAAATCGACCGGAATAACTTTGACAGTACCATCTTACGCATCGTAATATCGGAGTTACTCGATGGCAGCGCAAGAGCCGCTATGTAGGAGACAGAAGGCGCATTACAAAATATAAGTAGGAAGTAACGAATATAACTTTTCAAAGGGAGACGCAAACGCCCATATGAAACCGCTCGCGGGCGTCGATTAATTAATCGGTCGCATACGTAGCATCTCCCCATTAGTACTCAATAGAGCAATGAGTCATAATCCTTAAACACCAATAAAATGTCCTTATCCAGGCAGAAACAAGGAACAAAAAAGGAGTGTTGACGGAAATTGATAAAGACCTTCGTGCGCAAACACAAGGATGGCTAAATTAGACCAGTGTATGGCACAACGCACATGTGTATTCTTGTAAGGAAAAAAAAAAGGAAAAAAAAAAAAGAGAATGCAACGTTGCCCAGGTTTTATTTATTCACACTCAAATTTATCTAGTGGATAAGGTTCTAAACGCTTTATGCAACTTTTCACATATCAACCTGTGTCGCTCCTACAACACTGTCTTTGTTTTTTGATGATACCTCAAACTATCACGAACTTAGTTCGTAAGGAACCTTACTGCCGAAGGGAGTGTAGCAAGCGAATCACTCAAGGCGACTGTAGTTAGAGATCATCAAAACACGATGAAGGGGTAAATCGGAAAGAAACATATAAACTCCATCTCGACTAAGGGTGCAAGGCAAAGCGATGTGCTATATATACAGTGGCAGTACCTACTTATGCTTGTGCGATTTCTCCTGCAAAGTTCAGACGGTCTCAGCAAGAAAACGCAACTGACCAGATCCACTGAACTCGGGTATGAGATTCGTGCCTACAGGACTCGTGGTAAGCGTTTTACCACATGAGCACGAGTCTTATCCTCATCCCAATATAATCACTAAGTTATAAAAATCGAAAGCCGCGAACTGTGATACCACTAAATGTGGATCAGCTCACACACAGGAACACGTTAAACGTAGGAGACTCATAGACTCACATGTCGAAGTGTCGGGCCACACGAAAGACGGAGTTACACGTTACCAGGTCTTGCAGATTAGCACAGAACAGTAGATGAACTGAGCCAGAAAAGAAAAGTTATCTCTCGTAGTGCCAGCCCCCACACCGCTCCAACTCGCCATTCCGGGTTCACACGTAGTAAAAACTCCTTTTGACGGCAGAGGGGAGACACCCAGGTTCAAGATACTAGTTTAATCGCCTCTTTTCGAGTATCTATGAAAACTTAACAATCTTATTTTTTTAACATAAGTCAATTTTCCATGATTACCAGAAGATAATGGCAGCGCAGCAAAATTGTGAAAGCAGCCACCATCATGAGAAAATGAAGTCACCCGAATGATTTGTATAATTTCGGATTCCGGGTTATTTGTAAAGAGTGATAATGAGAGAACCGAAGTGTATATACTAAATTAACAATGCGAGATCTCTTTTTATACTATGAGAATTCTAATTAGAAGTGAATAATGAGTATTACCGTCATAAACTAAGGCATGAAGGAGTAGAGAGTGTCTAAGAAGGTCAGACCAGTAACTACTTCCCTAGTCCATCTGACACACTAAGAGTTAACTTAATAAGCGAGGGTTAGACCTGGGCAAATAGTAATAAATAAGGAAACAACCATCGTCTGCACATCTGTACAAGATTGAAGGGCAGATATAATGAAACCTATAAATACACTAACTTTTATTAAGAATTATCATCAAAACAGTGATCACGATATCAAATATTGGTGTAAAGGACTGAGGAGAGCAGATTAGAGGATAAAAATATAGGAGGAGACCCGTATATAGCTTAGGCCTGTAATTTTTGTAAGTAGAATTCCCCATTGACAAGAAATATATATAATTAATTGATGGTGTGGAAAGGCAGACGGATTGCTTATGAAGTATAAAAAACTTAGTTTATGTATTAGTCTGGAATTCATATGAGATGGTCCCGACACCATCTTTCAACCAGACATCAAGATATGTCAAGTACAAAATAAATACCAATTGATTGAAACAATAGATATATTTAAAATATCAAACACTAACTTAACAAGAGTTACCTTTAACAATATCATGTTATTTTAATGATGTATTGAAACGAAGGAAAAATATTTCACATTTTTAATTAACTCGATACTTGTGGATTTCAGGCTTCTGTTTTTTTAAATCCCACAGAATAGGAGGCGGAATGACGGGGGGTATGGTGTGGGAGAGGAGTTCCGGGAAAGGAGGACGGAGCGAAAGGAAAACCCAGACCCAAGGTGACTCCCCCTGAAAGTGGTAAATCCCGACTCACGGTGACTCCCCATGAAAGTCGTCAACCCCGACTCACGGTGACTCCCCCTAAAAGTCGTAAACTCCGACTCACGGTGACTCCCCTTGAAAGTCGTAAACCCCGACTCACTGTGACTCCCCTGAAAGTCGTAAACCCTGACTCATGGTGACTCCCCCTGAAAGTAATAAACCCCGTCTGACGGTGACTCCCCCTGAATGTCATAAACCCCTATTCATGTGACTCCTCATGAAAATCGTAAACCCCGATTCATGGTGACTCCCCTTGAAAGTCATAAACCCCGACTCATGGTGAATCCCACTCTTTAAATGCTGACATCCCTACCTTAACCATCCAGCCTCTAGCCTAAATTATCAAAAAACTTATACCTATTGCACAGATGACAGTAATCCCATAATACAATCGAAGACCTCTATCAGTTATTTATCAATCGCATCAAATCATACTCAAGATTTCTAAATCCGTCTAGAAGCTTGGTTTAATTACTTTACCAACATAGATAATGTTCACAGCTCATCTTCGTAATCATTATATATATACCTTGAGATTCACTACACTGTACTAGACAACCATCACCCATATACATATCATCAAAGGAATACTCTATAACTTTCACACCATTTCTCACTCATTGATTTAAAACTTTCACAAATCGCTTCGAGTATTTATATACCTATTTAGACACCTCACACTTTTCACTCACTTTAACACTATAACACTCACTATTTCACATATATATCATATAGCACTATGACAAGTTTTTAGTATAAAAATATAAATGTATCCTTAGAAATTTGCTTAGCAACAGAGTATAATAATCTCATTGCCGGGACTTAACATATTAACTGACCTCGATTTAACTACATTCCTACAATTCTCAAGAACTACATACAATCAACTATGATTCAACAGTCTGGTATCCTCTATATATACTCACAATACCTCTATCTATAGTAGATATTAAAAATACAATAAGAATACATTATATTAGCAAAATAATATCGAAAAATTACAAGCTGTCATGATATAAAATATATAATACCACACAATCCATAACATCTACAAGAAGGAAACAAAATCTCTTACCATTATTACCTCAGATAAAATTATAGATCAATGTTAGGCAAAAAAATTAAATTATGTTATTTCCAATTTTCAATAGCCTTATTCGACCCCGAATACCTACATCACCACTTATGCCTATACAAACTACTATTAAAGTTTACATACAACTATATATCAATCATTATTATAAATCCCCTCCTCCACTCTTTCACGCTGCCTCTACACAGCGAACTCCACTTTAGAATCCATCTTTCCCCTACCACCAAACAAAAGACCTACTTCATTGCGTTCAGAGATACAATTATTTCAGCGACAGTATCTATTACAACAAACTAATACCACCTAAGCAATTCGCATCCGACACCCAATATACTCTAACACAAATACACTATAACACTTATACACACCGGTGAGCCAAATATCATCAACAATAACTATTAACAAAATATACATCACCTCAACGTATCATACTATAAAAGATTCAAATCTATCACTATTCTATAGATGAGGTATATCAGTATAGTCAATTAAACCTAGTGATATATCCAAGGAGCTAATCAAACATACTAGGTTCGACTTAGATGTTACCTCTTACACCTACTCTGAGTCGCAGTAGATAATATAATAGAGGTACTGAATAACAAGTTGATCTCTACCTATTTCACTATGTAAATGCACCTACTACCTACAACTACAATCCCTTATACTAAGAACATTATCTTAATCAGATTTCCTCCTGAGAATAATCACCTGTGTGCATTAAATAATATATACCGCCCGGTGGTATAGGTTCACTGGGTTCTGAGTGAGATAACTATGAGAATTGACCCCCCCCTAAAATTAAGGGAGGGGCTCCAGGGCCATATATTATATATTATATATATTATATATATACACTGTATAATGTATTACCTGTATTATTGTATATAGTAGTGATATTTCTATATGAGTATAATTAGGTATGTATATTATATATATGAGTATAGTATATATATATATATATATATATAATATAATATATATTATATTAATATATAGGTATATAATATATATTATATAATTATTATATATATAACTATAATATATATATAGTTAAATTTAATATATTATAATATATATATAATATATATAGTATATATTTATACTTTATCCTTTACTTCATTTCACCTTCCATCCTTATGCCCCAAAGATGGGCGTGTGAGAGATAACACTGTGATATGTTCTCTATTTCTCGAGAGCACCCGTTAAAAGAAAAGCGATCTATGCGTAATAGTGCGCATAATAAGTACATGTACGAATACACGGTACGCATATAATAGTCGAAACCAGGACCACACTGATGCGCTATTATCGAGAGCGATTAATATATAGCCTACCCTCTGTATATCCAGTTATAATATATAGTTGAAGGAGCTATCGTCACAGACTAGTAATTAATTCCATACTCTTAAAGAGCATCCAGTTAGTATGAGGACCTATATATAATATATATATAGCGACGTAGACCCTTACACTATATGGTAAAATATTCACATCAATATGTAAGATATAGGTTCATCCCCTATAGGCCCAGTGATGTAGGTACCACATATACTCATTAACCTATATACGCCATACATACCCTCCGAGAGGTGGTCACCCGATCATTTAGGGTAGTCCGCTAAGCGCACCCTCCGCACTCGAGAAAACGTAAGTCCGCTACGCGAGTCTCCTCCCTGCCACTTATTCAGACATTCAACCTTCCGCTATCGCAAGTCCGCCGTCCGCACGTCCGCTATACCTACCTGCGACGTCTCCCGCTAAAATCAACTGTTGTCGACTTGTACAAAGAACGTATCTTTTGACATATCTTCACAATTACGATAAATAGTATACCAAAGCTCACAATCTCTACATCCTATATAACATTAGTTTATAAAAACTATTAATTACGTTCTAGCCAGAGAATTGCGAATTGACAATATTCTTCTACAAACACTACGTCATAGATTTTCACTTTCTCTCTGGCAATCTGTCGTCTTCAACAAGACAAGAAGATGCCATATCTCACGAGGACCTCGGTTCCCACACTACAAAAAGATTAGGTCTTCCACATTATAAAGCATTTAGGGCTGACCTCCTATGCCCTCAAATATCTCGCCCCAGCAATTAACTAACACTATTCACATCTACAGCGACCTTTCACAGTGTCCCGAGTGCAGAACTAGGGAGAAGTGTATTATATTTTAAACTGAACAATCTTCCTATTACCATACCTTGGCCTATGCTTGAAAAGGGAAAGACTGTCCTTGGTGAAGGAGTGCTGTGTTAGTTCACAATTCCAGAGTCCATTGCTTAAATTTTATGGTCCTCCCCTAAAATCATTCGACATCCCTCCCTAGAAATATTTGTACTACCACAATCATACTCTGCCACCCATTTTCAAAAATGTCTATTTTCGTCATAAAATTCGATCCTTTAGTAGAACTCCAATTTGAAAGCTCTTCAGACTCCTGCTAGACTTCGACTGGCTAATGCCTAACGTATCATCAGCTCGGTACTATTATATGTATAGTATCTATTTATTACTTGATTCAACTAATATATCTAACAATATACTAGTATATATGAACTCTTACTTAAATTATACGTTCATTCCTCACTTATTATTAATTCTTTTATTCACACCTAGCTAATTGAACAGCTATATCAGTATCATATAAGATATTTGTCTCATATACTGAAAATACAAACCTTGAAAATAATGTACTTTAAAGTAATCTAGTATCATATTATTACTTAATTACTATATCCAGACCAATATGATATATCTTATCACTTAACTACATTAACAATTAAATAACTAACTAAGGTAATATAAACAACAATAGTATACCTATACTCATTTAAGTATTAAATAGACTCTAATAGTAGCATACTATTACAAGTAACTTTAAAGGCTACTTTATTTAGAATAGTACAATTTATCATAACTATGTATGCTATAATCAGGATTAGTTATATATAATATACTATTATTGCTAAAGTACCAGCGTAAACGTATACTTAACCTTATAACCAACAAATATAAATACTTATAGTATAATAGTATTATATATATGATATATAGGATACCTTTCTATACCTTAATACTAGTACATATCCATTACACTTGAGCATTCATGCCTAAGTTAAGTATATCGCACCTTGGCGTTCATACCCTATTAGTATGAGACTGACAATACTCTATATAGGTAGGTATATATATATATTAAGTAGTACTCTTATATAAAGGTTAATTATTATATTATATTAAAGAAATACATATGCATGAAAACAAACTTGCTCTCAGTCTAAGCGTTGTCACATATTCAATTAAGATACTATTATATAATATCTGTTTTTAATATATCTTTATTATCAAGTACGCTTTCGCCAGTTTTGCATATGTTATCATCACAACCATTAAAAATACCTTTACACTTTACTATATCTTAATCAGTATTACTATTGCAAACCGTCCTCTTAATTATACTAATAACGCGCATTTAGATATACCAGAAGTCTCTACTACACACAATCCTTATATAACAGATTCAAACACTCATCTATTTTCAATAATTCGAACTATACTATACACAGAACCATAATCTATATATACCACCATATAATAGGTAAGGTATTAATAATGACATAACCTCCTACCACATCTACACCTACTCATTGCTCCATACAATTCTAACAATACCATTTCTGCCCCATCCCCTCAACCTAATCGAATTATCTTATTCAATTAAGAACCCCGCATCGCATATAACATTGTTAAAAATTAGCTACATAAGGATACTATATATAGATCTTTACTATATAGGACCCTGCTCACTGCCGCTATATTAATCCAAAATAACCCATAATCACTCACACTTGAACACCTAATTTTTATATATTTCTTAACAGTAAACACGCTTACACTTATATCTATCTTAATATATCATATATTAAAGCTATATGATATATTATATAAAAATATATATATAGTAATATTTAATATATAATCTATATATATAATGTATATATATATATATATATATATATATAATATAATATATATATATATATTAATATAATATATTAATATATAATTATATATTAATATATATATATATTTATATATATATTATATATTAATACTATATATATATAATATATTATTATATATAAGTAATTATATATTTAATAATAATACTATATATATATATATATATATATACATTAATAGTATATATTAATATTAATATTATAATAATATATATATTAGGTATCTTTTTCGGTTAACCCTTAAATTTATTTTATCATATATTAACTGATATTATATTTTTATTTAATATTAACGAGATTATTTTTTAAAAATATTACAATATGTATACATATTTAAATATATTTAATATTATTTTGCAATTAACTCATTTTTTATTCGATTATATATATATATATTAGTAAATAAGTATTTATATTTTATTAATATATTTATAATATATTATTATTTTATTTTTTGGGGGTGTTATATTAAATAAAATTCTATAAGTAATCACAATTTTGTATTTATAATTTTTTATATTCAGAGGATTAATTGTACAATATATAATTAACTTTATTCTTATACATTATAAAATCTAGTATGTATATATCAATAAAGAATAAGATGTCTTTTAATAAAGTTGTAAGTATAAGATATTAAAATCAAGTAAAGAAAACAACAAATAAAGAAAATTTTAAATTGCTAAAGAAATCCTTCATTCTTGTCGTACTTGTAAGAATGGCCATAAGATGAATAACTAATTTGAGAGGTCAACGCTAAAATAAAACTATGAAAGATATATAGCGTTATGATTACAAAATTTATCTAAGAATAGATATTTGGAAATAAAAACTACAAAGCTCATATAAATATTTATATGTATGTCTGAATTCACCACTCTTGGTGATTTAAAAGCTAGAATCAGATGAGCAATGTATAGTAATACATATTGGAAGGACGAATTTATGTTCTACAGAGATGGGATGAAATAAATAGTCAGAAACTTTAATATATATTTTTAAAGAGGATAAACTGAAGATACGATGGTTAATTTGAGGCGCGAATATTCACCACAACACCTATTGTATCCTGACGAATATAATATCATATATGAGAAATGCTATTCTATATTACTATACAAAAAAAGAAAAGATACTATACAATAAAGGCAGAATGTTCCCGTAAATCATAGCTGTATATTACAGAGAGGCGGGTTTAGTTTAATTGCCACCAAGATAACAACGGAATGCATACTTATTTAGTATATAACCATTATATTTCTTTTATTAGTATTGTTGTTTGACTAGTATTAAAAGATATAGTTCTTATCAATCATTTTATTTATATAAAAAGCGTGCGGAGAATAATTCAAACAAAAGGAGATGAGAAGAACGCTTTGTAAAGTGAGAGACATATCCGCTATCAGTTGTCAAGTTCCGAGACTTAATTGCGCATGACGACTCGCCCCGCTATATCTATAAGAATATTCTCTGCGAAAGTAGAATCCACAAGATATGGCGATTCACTACCACTAACATGGGAAATTGTTAAACGCTTCGCAGCGGACTACGATTCGCAACGCGTTAAAGAGCACGTTTGCATACTTAAAAGACGCAGGATAAGTTGAATGGAGCTCATAACCGACCATTCTGATATAAATATATTTTAGATCAAGATTATTGGTATGTAAATTCCTGAAATAAGAAACAAGGTAAGTAAAATTAGCAGGAATACTTAAGTCGTTTATTAAATGTTATCTAAAATATCACATTATTTTATAATATAATATATCGATATATAATACAGAATAGTTGAGCGATCACATAAAAAAGGATAAAGGGAATTGGCCTCTGAAAGTGTCTGAGTATTAATTAATAGTAGAATATAGTTACATTATACTTATATTCTCACTGTACTCTATAAAAATTTAGAGACAAAATTAAACTATATATAAAATTAATAATAATTGTTTAGTTTTAATTAAATATATCGATTAAATTTATATAAAGAAAAATAATCGATAATATATCTTAGTTTGTGTGAGGGGGTTAGTCGATGTTATAAGTACCAATATTATATATTATATAATAAATAATATATATACATTATAATATATATAAATATATATATATTATATATAATATATTAATATAAATATTATATATATATTAATATATATAATATATATCATATAATATATTAATATATGAATATAATTAATAGTTAATATATTATATATATATATAATATATTAATATTATATATATATATATATATATATATTATAAATATATATAAATATATATATATATTATAATATATATAATATATATATATATAAATATATATATATATTAATATTATATATAATATTAATTATAATATATTAATATGTATATATCATGATGCTAAATATATTTAAATTTCGCTGGAATTTAATATTACATATTTCAATTAAATAAATTGAGTGCCGGTGAATATGAATGTTATGTGATTTGAGAACGTTATTAGTGTAAGCAATTATTTATTCAGCTAATAATATTGACAAAGCATAAATATATTTTATAGTGGCGAGACACACAAATTAATGGATATACACAATGTATAAACAATGTAATAATCGCAATAAGGCTAATACAAAAAGTTTTATAAAGAGACCACAGAATTTAAATAAAGCCCAATTTAAGTATATATTCGCGAGAACATTACTGACTCGAGATTAAATAGAGAACTCAATGAATCTAAGTTGACTACTAAGAGTACACTATTTAAAATGCTGTATCTATGAAAAATGGCGTGATAGTCTGAAATTTTCTATTCTAATAATCTAGAGCTAAGTTGCCTGTTTACATGGGTCAATCATTAAATGATCACTGAGTACATTAATAACATTTCATTATTTGACGATAATCTCACACCATAGAGTATATTATCTGAGATAAAATTGGATTCAAAATTATAGTTAAGTATATATGGTAGGACATAATGCAATATTAATTTCTCCGCGTCTCGCTCAGATCACATCTCTTTGCTTACACATATATTTGCATATATGCGAAAATAGAATCATCGTCTGGTTAGCTGTGTAGAGCGAGCGACATCATTTGCATATGCGAAAAATTTATACAAAACGCATTTCTAAACATGCATAAATAACATTATCTAAATCTCGCGTCTCCTACCTCTACTCGTAATTGATCTGGATCAAATACATATATTTATCACCATTTCCTTTAGCCATTTCTATTGAATTAAATTAACATGGGTAATCGAAATAATCTCGTGGCTAATTTAATAAATTATATTAGGTTTAAATTTCTGCTTTCAGTCCAGTGGGTTCATTTTACGAAAATCTCATATTTGAATTATGAAATGATGTGAAGCAAACGTTCATCGAGATACACATATTTATAATCTACAAATAATCATTTTTGCGCATGACTAGCATCTACGGAATATGTCGCACCTCTACATCCTCTAATCTCTATCTCCATCCATTCTCTTCAACGATATGAAAATCATATTGAGGAAAATGTGCTACAAACTAAGCATTATATACTTGCATGATCTCGATATGACCTCTAATTAGAGACTATACGAGAACTTGCAAACAGTGCAAGGAGTCATATTATTATGATAAATTTGTAATCTCCTCTATATATGTATTACCTCATGAACTACAAAATACTAATTGAAATATCATGCAAACGTAAAAAATACCGAGAATACCTACCTTTTTATATAAGCTTTAACTTATTGTTAATAATGAACGATTAATTGGAGAAAGACTACTTGATTTTCATTTTTAAGACGGCTTTTCTTCCTAACACAGTGCAAGAAGAATGTAAAAGAAGCACGTAACATTGTATATTCAGAGATATATGAAATATGGGATAAATCGAAAATACCAACTAGAGAAACAACACGTAAATCGCACACAGCGACAAAAACTTACACAACTATTAGCAGACAACCCAACATATAATTATATCCTACATCACACCACACACACCACAACAACACACACACACACACACCTACAACTCTATAACCACAATTCTATCTACGGAGCGGTCATGTACTTTGATTTCCACTCTATCTATTCAAACTGAATTTATCCAAAAAACGTACAATTTTCTCTTTGGTAGATCTGACTCTTTAGCAGACGATTAAGATACGATTGCGTCGGAATACAGTATAATACTATATATATAGACTATTTGCATTTGTTATTAAAATCTCATAGAAAAGATAGTAGCTAGACGAGTGAAAAATATATGATATTACTGTGGATTGTAGAGTGAGACAGAAGTGATACCTTTAGAAGGTTTCTTTTTATTGAGGTTTCAATTGTTTAATATAAGGTATCTACTTCGTCTCTTTTATTTTATTTTTTTATTATTTTTTTTTTTTTTAATAAGGCTTCACCTTACTTTATTCGAGTATGATGATACTGAATTGAATGTTTTACCTAAATATAGGATGACAATATGGTAGCTAACTGTCGTTAGTAAAGCTTTCGAGCGTGTGTATAGGAAAGTTAGAATGCTGAGAGCTCGGCTCATTGTACTCACCGATTATCTTATATATATCGGATTATTTTAGATTTTTATCAGATCTTATATGACTATTTATATAATATATATATAATATTATATATACTATATATATATATATATATATTATATATATATATATAATATATATATATACTGTAAACTATATATTTATCATTACGGTAACTTACATAAATTTATTAAATTTACTATTAATAACTTTTTGGATATTAAAATCTTACCAGCTTTTAAGAGAGGAAATTTGAAAATAAATGACAATTAGGCTGTCTATATATACAATTATATCATCTTACCTGTTGTAATAATTTATTTATAATAAGTATAATTTATACTTATAAGTCCTATTCCTCATCTATTAGAACTTCTATATAAATACAAATATTTATAATATAAATTATTTTTTCACATATTCTATAACATATAAAATTTAGACACTTTTGAGAGTCCGTTCACTCTGCGTCAGTATATGACGCCGACCTATTCTATATTCAGAGACTTGTTATCAACTGTAATAAGGTCATATTTGAGTCCTGAGTGATGTAGTAGTATATACTCATACTCTTGCCTTATTATCATTGTTTTTATGTATTAACCTTTAGAATTAACTTTATTTAATATACTTACTGACTATATATAATTAATTAACCTAATTATAAAATTTCATGTGAGAAGCTTTATATATCGCGTAAGGGAAAAATTCGGCCTACCTTAATTTTATACCTTACTATCCATACGAGAGGTGAAAAGATTTGATTAGGAGAGCAAACATACTGTTTGCGAGCTCTGCGCACCAGGTCACGGCTATAAACTTACGTAGTTTAATATCTCTTGGTTAAAATCTCAAATCATCAAAATTTACGTTTATACGCGAGGGGTTCGGATAACCAGAAGAATGCTCCTCTCTCACATCCAATCTTCGCCTCCACTCTACGTTTACTAACGTTATATATTAATTTTATATTTAATACTTGGCAATGGAAAATAACATACGTAAATGCATATCCTCCTATACTGATTATGAGCCCAGTGATCCGCGAGAAGTTATAAACTTTACTCGCACCCAAAGCAAAAAGACTCTTATCCCTTTAAATCATTACCTATAAAAGCATCTAGCAGCGCGAGAAAGATATAATCAATATTGATACCTCTCACACTTGATGCTATCTCTTGTAGTTTTTACAATCATCAAAATTCTCACGAGGTTGTTATGTTTCAAGTAGTTGGATTCATTTATTTTAGTTATTGAAAATTAAATGTAATATAAATGAAAGCAAGTTCGAGACCCATTCATGTGAAAAGAATATCAGCTTCTATCAAGTTGAAAAGAATCTTAGGGCATTTAGGTGTATAGATAAATGAGTTAACTTGAAATGTCAGTTTGAGGTATGAGATTTTGCACAAGTCTTCGATATGTGAGATTATACTAGAACTGGTCTTATATTTATGATCTGTGAATTAGGAGTATATTATCCGATTTAATAGCCAAATATCCGTAAGTTATTTTAGCATTATTTTGCATATTTAAATTAAAATTAAAACTTTTTTATATTATGATTGAATAAAAAACTTATCAACTTTTATTATTATTAATTATTATTTATATATTTAATTATTAATTTAATTAATTTAATATTAATTATTATTATATTATTTAATATTTATATTATATTATTATTTATTATTATATTATTATTATTATTATAATTATTAATATTTATAGATTAATATTAATATTGTAATTATTAATTAATAAGTTTCACGTATTTTAGAATTTCTTAAGTACAAATTTGTCGTTAAATATAATTTAATTTATATATTATGAGAACTTCATTCATTGTAAGATATGTTTTTACCTGTTGTGATCGTTGAAGATTTCACGATACTCAGAACAAAGTTGCTGCTTATGAGGTTCACTCTCTGGGATTAATGAGTATTGCCCCAATTGAGGCTAGTGAGTAAATGATGGGATGACTTTCTAGATTACCAATATATATAAATTGAGTTTTTGAGAGAAAGGACGTCGAGGACTTATAAGCTCGATACAAATGTAGGTACGTCTACAATCTCAGATTATTAATTTTAATCTATATCTTCGGCAACAAATTGATTATAATATTTACTAGAAATATTCATAAGCTTTTCTAAAAAGTATATAAAATTAGACTGTGATATGACGAAGTTCTTTTTAATGTATTTGAGATAGCATAAAGATTTATCAGGGTCTTAGAGAGCCCTTCTGATCCCTTCTTGGTACCCCCGTAGTTCCACTATTATTCGAAATCTTGAGAGATACTGATTGTCTTAGTGGTGATAAATGCCAGGCACTTTCGCTATGGCTATTGTGCGAGGAACCTGTTGTGTCCATTCGACTCGTAGATAGGGCAGAGAGATAACAAATATTAAGAGAAGACCGCGGTCAATTACTGAGGTGGGTGTTCGCTTCGAGGAAGCTTACACAGGGTATGCATTACGGCTCTCTTTAAGGAAGGGTATTAGTTGCTTTGAAAAGCCACCACATATATTGTGTTGCGATGATCGGCGACAATAAAATTTTCTGACGTACTAGGTCCTAGTGCACCATCTCGAGATTTGATGGTGAATCATAACTAATTTTTTGGAAATATGATTTTAATATATTGGCTATGAGATAGTTTTCCGAGTGATGGCGCGACACACCAGATAGAATCATCAACTTCGCGGAAATGCGGAGAATGTGACTCTCGCGTAACCAATGGTGTGGCGTGTCTAAGCTTCTCTCTCTGGTTGTCTTGCGTCTTGAATAGGTTTGTCGACTACATTCTAGGGAACCTGGGGTGTTTAGCATAAATCCGGGTTAATTCTGTGGGGGCGGGTGTTTGGCGTACGGTTGTGGACTGTGTTTTGCTTCAGCTTGGTGTAGGGATTATGGTGTGAACAGCCATGCAACCGCTATTGGGTTTATTGGGGTAGGGTTAATTAAGTGGTTTTCTTTTTGTTCTGTCATTGATTTGTCTAGGTGTGATAAGAATTTAGCTGGTGAGGGAGGGGTGGGGATTTAGGGTGGCTGCCTGTTGGGAGGGCCGGTGGTCTGGTAGTAGAGTATGGATGTGGTGTGCCCTTATAGTGTTGCGTGGCTTTGGATTTTTTTAGGGTTTCCTGAGTGCTCAGAAGTGTGAGTTCTCGAGCGGCCTCACCTCTTTCGGACCTCTCCCGAGGTGAGGTTGGAGATTGCCAGGATAGGATGGGTGGAAGTGTTTGGGTCTCTATCAGTGTGTCAGTATTTTTGTTTGGAAATGATGGAGAGCATAGAGTTTGTTCAGGGTGTCCTCTTTGGGTGGATTAATTTTTTTGTCTTTATTTGTGTGTGGGGTGTTATCTGTTTTTTATTTTGTTTTTCCGTTTGTTTTGTTGTTATTGTAATTTTTTTGTAGTTTAGGATTTTTTTGATCAGTGCTACCGGGAACTTTTTATTTTTCGGGGAAGCTATTATTTTTAATGTTTTGTTCTGAGGTAGGTTGTATATTTTTTATATAGAGTGTGTGGTGCTTTAAGTGGTGTGTGTGTTTTCCTGTTCTACTTGATCGATTATTATTCGTTGTTGTGGGTGTTAAATGGGTTCGCGAGGGTATTAAGTTTTCCTTTGGTTGATGAGGTGATTTTTGGTCATGGGGGTGGGGGGAGATGTACATGTGCGGTGTACATTTAAGGTAAGTACCCGAATATTTTTTGGGGGTTTGGAGTTTTAGTGGATAGGGGGTGTGTTAGTTTTTTTTATTGGATTAAAAACTACTTGGGTGGATGGTGAAAATTGGGTGGACCGCTGTACCTGGTTGGTTATTAGGAGGTGGTTGTGTGGAATGACTTGATTGGGGGAAGTGAGGACATTCTAACTTGGATTGATTAGCGCAAGTGGTTCTAATTGCTTGTACGTGGTCTTACTGTTGTTGATGATGTGGCTATATAACGGTATGTAATTGAAGGGCTGAAAACGACAACTCAATTACAATCCCCCCAAAGGAATATAATTTCACACCTTGGCCTTTGGGAGGGGGGCCCGGTTTTTATGTGATAAGTTTTGGTTGGATTTTGGTGGGTAGATGATGGGCAGGGTCTGCTGTGAAAAGATTGAATGAGGAAACTAGAAGAGAAATGGCCATCCTGTTGGGACGCCGGTTTTTGGGTAATTTAATGGACGTGGGAGAGGTTGTCTTTTTGTGGAGAGCTTGTAGGCAAAACGCGATTAGTAGATGAAAAATTAAGAAAGCCATTTTTTGCCGGGATTAGTGATGGCTCTAAAGGGGGATTGAAGGATCGTTTTGAATAGAAAATTTAAATGTGGGAGACAGGTGTCAAAGGCTTTGTTTGATGATTCCGATTACTGTGATATGGATCTATGGGATGGGGATTGGTTGAAGTCATCTGATGGTTCGGTGGTTGGGTGACGGGAGCCTAAGGGCTGTAGTTTGTGGAGTGGTTAGCTGCTTTAAAGCGCATGTTGGGCAGATACTGAGAAGGGTGATGAGAGGGAGATTTTTGTTTAATATTTAAGTGTGTTTTGTTCTCCAGTAGTTTACTCTAAATTTGAGGAGAGAGAGAAATTTGGGCGGTAAGAGGGGAGGGGTAGTTTGGGGCTTTTTTTGTTTGAGTTTTGGTAGTATGAATGCTTGTTTCCAGATTTAAGGGGATATAGTTAAGTTGCCAGGATTTGTTGAAAAATTTCAAGTGAATAAGACAGTGGCTTTTTCAACCGAGGTGTTGTTAAGCAGATGGTGGGTTAGTACGATTTTGAGCTCCTGGTCCTGTGTGGCTTGGGAATTTTTGAGGGGGGTTTTTAAAATGGTTTCTTCTGGCTATCCTTCAGTTGTAAAAAGGGGTGGAGTGGGGGTTGTGGACTAAGGAGAGTTTCTTGAGTAGTTTTTTTTTATATTCCTGTTATTGGGGTTGGCGACATCGCGCCAAAAAAACAATATTAGCGATAATGTTTTGATAATTGTCATGGATGGATTATTGATTGGAGTAAAGAACGGGTTTGTTTTTTTCAGTAAGGAGAGGGATTCGTGGGAGGGAGGGGGTTTGTTATTTAGTGTTTTTGATGACTTGCCAGGTTTTCCTTATATTATATTACGTGTGAGATGTTGGATTGTTAGTATTCTGAAAACTTATTGGTGGTGTTGGTTTTTATGAGGTTGGTGATTTTGGTATTGAGGTTTGTTATTTGGGTAGTGATGAGTGGTATATGGTCTAATTTTTCGAAGTGAGTTTCTTTGTTTAATGAGTTGGCAGATTTCAGGGGAGAGTTTAGAGTTATAGGATTTTCTGTGGCCTTTGGGTATTTGTAAGTTAGCAGATTTGATGATTAAGTTATTATTGAAAATGAAGGGTGTAGAGAAGTTGTGTCATGGATTGGTGAGGGCTTTAGATACGTTTCGATATGGTCAGTGAATGCTGGCCAGTT